>CM030854.1:8530604-8746766 GCA_018105865.1 Metaphire vulgaris
TGCCGATCTCTCCCTACATGGACCGCCGTCATCCGCAGATGGCAAAACTCCAGGACTCGTTCATCAGTCATCTGGTCGCTCCGCTCTGCAACGCCCTCGCGTCGGCGCTGCTGCTGCCTGCGGCCCCTTCCTCCTCCTCCTCCTCCTCCTCCTTCGGGGCATCGGACATGAAGCGATCGCGGTCCGAGACGACGGCGATGGAAGCCGCCGGCGAACAAGGTACGAACGCCTCTGCAAGCGACGACGGTCGGACAGCTTTTAGGCTTCAATCGATCGATCAATGACGCCCCACAACAATCTACCATAGATGACTTCTCTCTCAGAACAGCACAGACGGTCGATTCATTGGCACGTAGGATCGTTCACACCAGACCGCCCGCAGTGTTTGGTTAATGGACTTGGATTATACGTCAAAAGGGCTTAATAAGCCGAGATCAGAATAGATTGCCCGCGGCAGATGATAAGGGCGTTGGACGACAACGTCGAATGGGCTTCAAAGATAATAATCATCTTTATTCGTGACAAGCACAGCATAAAAAAGTAGTACACAACCAGTAGTACACAACCAAGGAAAACACAAATCAACTGAACAAAACTAAATAATAATAATAATAAAATAATAATAATAATAAAATAAACCTAATAATAAACAAATAAACTAAGAACAAACTTTACACAGTACAGCCTCTGCCCTCAGACAAATTCTAGTAATGCACTGAGCAAAGTACAGTGGCTTCTTCTCATATCTATTAACAAAGGATTTGTCGCTTCTCTACAATAGCATGCATACTATCCAAACCCGTCAGGACTCTGATATACTCGACATTATCTGCCTCACATGTTTTAAAAATTTTGCACACAACTACTCGAATCAGTCTGTCAAGAGCATTAAGAATACTTTTGTTTGGAAATGTGGCTTCCATACCATACAATACAATAGGTAGACAATAGCTCTTTACCAGGTTAACGCATATTAATTCTGAAGCGGCAGCTCTGCTGCGACTATACAAGCAATTAAACGTGCGGAAAAATTTTAATTTAGCTTCCGAAATAGATAACCCGAAGTGCCTGCCCTTTTTCAGTGTCACCCCGAGATACCTAATTTCCTCCACAAATGGCAAGGCAACACCATCCAGGACCAATACAGCACATGCGATATTACAACGTGTCCCAACCCTCATCACCATAGATTTCTTTACATTAAATTTCAAATCCAAATCCACAAAGTCATTGGTGCAAATATCCAGCATGTGCTGCATGCCGGATATAGAGTGTGACACCAATAAGATATCATCAGCATACAATAAACATCCAACAAACAAATCATTGATATAGCAGCCATATCCAGAATTTTGCAACTTTAAAATTACATCATCAATATAAACAGCAAATAACAAAGGCGAAAGAACCCCTCCTTGTCGTACCCCAGCCACTACAGTAAAAGATTCTGATAAGGCATTACCCCATCTAACCATAACATTACATAATAATAATCTGGATTTTTCTTTGGTTCTATTATTAAGATGATTGAGATAAGCTCCCTTAAGAGAAAAAGAAGGAAAATTTATTCGATTTATATGTATACCTGGTTTCCTGAATTTTCTTGCCTAGATCAATAATTCAGTGCTCACAGCTTTAAAATCCTTAAGCAGTTGCGCAGCGCACACCCACTCACACACACACACACACACACACACACAAACACACACACACACACCAGTGATGTCAATCCTTGTCATGGTCCTTGTCCTCAAGGACTTCTTAAGAACCAATTTGAAGTCCTCGTCCTTATCCTCGTCCTTGCAGGTTGGTTCTTTTCCTCGTCCTTGTTACTTAGTCCTTGAAAAATCCTGATAAGGACCAAATTAGCTGTATGCCATTTTCAATATTATTGTACTGAAAATTATACTAACGTAAATAATTGACTTTGGTCGACGGCCTCGGGAAATCTTTGTATAACCGGTTATTGTCTCCTCGGCTCTAAACTTTGCAGCAGGGACCAACGACCAATGTTGTCTTGATAATAATAATAATAATAATAATAATAATAATAATAATAATAATAATAATAATAATAATAATAATAATAATAATAATAATAATAGGCCCGCCGAGAGAAATTCCGGGCCCCTTTGCAGAAGGGCCGACGGGCCCCTCCTAACAAGTCTAAAAATTTCCTGACGACCTTTTTTTTGCCTGTCGTCCATTTTTATCCCAACGAAACGCGCACGGACGCGCTAACGCTTATCGCTACTGCAACTATCCAAAACTAGTGATGACCCTTTTTTCTTTTTACTTGTCGCCGTTTTTCACGGTGTTTCTAATGTATATGCTGCGCTGACAAATGTATATCCTGAAAGAGACCTTACGACTGCACCGGACGACTCGGTCGCCACCTTTTTTATCGTCGGGCCCCTGAGCATATCACATGGCGACCTCCTTTTGGTGTCGTTACTATTGATATCACATATTCATTATCGGCCTGGGCCCCCTCCAGGCCGCCGGGACTTTGGTGACCCCCCTCTCGGCGGCCCTGGATAATAATAATAATAATAATAATAATAATAATAATAATAATAATAATAATAAAAATAAGAATAAGAATAAAACGACACATCTATCAGGCCCCTATGGTCGAGCAACCTCCCCGCTGTGAGATGATAGGGCAGGGTAGGGAGGGGAAAGACATTGAGGTTGGGCCCCCACTATTTCACCCGAGTGTATACCTATGGCCGAATAAGCAGGCCAACAAATAGTCAAAGCCAGTGAAGGGGGTTTGCTCACTCCCCCTCAAGACTTCCGCTCTTGGAGTCTTGGAAACTTTTTCTTCGCCTACTTTGTCCACAAGGTCAATCAGTCTACTTGGCGGCCAGCCTGACCTTGTTAACTGCCACCGATAAGCAAAAACTTAGAGATTTACGAGAAAGTGATTTTCATAATGTAAGTATCGAAACTCGGATATATCGAAGTATTTATCACGGTCTCATCAATCCCTTGAGCTTCGATATAACGGGGTTCTACTGTAGATTCTGTAGATTCTGTTCTACTGTAGATACTGTAGAGCAAATAAATAAGCACTGAAACAAAAAAGAAAATACTCGAAACCTGTATCTTCAGCAGCTTTTTATATGGATGCGAAACATGGACCATCACCAAAGACCTTAATAAAAATACTAGCCTTTGAAAGAAAATGTTAAGAAAAAAACGACGAATCGGATGGGTCGAAAAATCACAAATGAAGAACTATACAGGAGAATTCAGCCCAAACAAACCATGCTTTGAGTAAATGGAAAGGGACAGGGCAGAATGAAAGAGGACAGAAAGATCAAAGCTCTAATGTTTGGAATAATGGAGGGTGCCAATAAGAGGAGACCACACAAGGAATGGTGCTGATATTGAAGAATGGTGTGGAAACAGTTTACAGAATCTTAGTCACAGAGCAACGGACAGGAAAGAATGGCAGAAAACTGTGGAGATGGCATTATACACCAACGGGCGATGAGCCCACGGTTAATGATGATGATGATGACTGTAGATTGTTTTTTACAACATCCTCTTTTTTGCTTTTTAAATTTGTGATTCAAATTGAAATCGTTTTTGTTTTTTCCATTCTGCCATTTTTCTGTCTTACAGATGTCGGCCCTTGTGATCCTTGTGCTTGGGGGGTAGGTCCTCGTCCTCATCCTCGTCCTTGGGGAGTCAGTCCTTGTTAACACCACTGACACACTCACGCCAATATCAGTTAGGCTAATTATTCTATGTTTAGCCTCTGCTTTAAAGCCATATGCCTACTTTGCTTTTTTAATATCGATACAAAAACTTGTCCTTACCTTAATTTATCTATTACAGGCTTCAAAGAGCGCTACACCATATTTGCAATAACTTGGCGTGAAATATCCTTAGGATGTCATTCTACCTACCTATAGCTTGATTTAGGAGGCATCACTGCCTGTGTGAAAGCCACTGGGGGCGGTAACGGGGCTTGAACCTCCCTCCGTCAACCTACCGTTCCAGGGCGTAACCCACTCTGCCATCTTCCGCCTTAATGTTTAGTTTAGCTGTGGCAAACTCAGGTCGCCTCTGATCGATTGTTGGCAAGCTGAATGCATTATGACTCCCGCTTTGTTAGAACACGAAGGGCCTACCAAAAGTTTGCCGATTTCGACTCTTTCTTGGGATAGAGAACGAAATACAGTACTTGTTCCTGCATTTGCCAACTTCGATTGACATACAGAGCATATACATGGAATAAATTTGAGTATGCTTATAGGCCTACCTTCCTTTACAGACGAAGACGAAAAAGACAATGCTGGAGTGAAGTCGAGAAAGTGCAACAGTCAACTGGTAAAGAATCTCAAAGATAACTATTCCATGTGGGTGAAAGTCCTGAAAAACCAAGGTCCTGCAGCGAAGGACGACTCCAAAGACGTATGCTTAGTCAAAACATTGGCATTTTTTATGAAGATTTTAATTAAGCGCATTTCTTAAGAGTACGCCTAATTGATTTGGAAAGTTATCTGGTTTGGCACTGATTGTCACGCATTTTCTATGATTAATTAATCTATTTATGCATAATAAATACATAATAATGCATTATAAATATATTATACATTATATTATAAATTATATTATAAATAATATAATTATGCATAATCTATTTATGGAGACTTTTCGTAAATTTCGTAATCGAAATCTACCAGCAATGCTACTTAAGCCCTACCCAACCTATGATGCCATGTTTCTGATGTAAAAGTACTGTAATGGTGGAAAGATTGCCATGTGGCTATGATGATCCACTCCTGGGCCAGTCGCTACAGATTTTTGCTGCATTTTACAGTGTATTACAGGTAGACCTATCTTATTGACATAGGCCCTACATATTTACAATTTGCATAAATGAGCAATGTAGGCCTACGTCTTAATAAGCAGGGGTGTAGCCAGGAATAATTTGATTTGGGGTTATAATGTGATGGGGTGGGGGTTATAAATCTTAAAAACTTTGAAAATGTTAAAAACGCATTAAAATTTTAAGGTTGTCTGATTTTGGGAAGGTATATATACCGATATACCCTCCGTCGCTACGCCCCTGTTATTCAGTTGCATTCATGTGTCTTATCCAGTCCAGACTCCAGGCCTTTGGGGGGCGATTGAGGCTTTTGGGGAAACTCGACTTGGTTGGAGGGGAAAAGACACAGTTCAATGCAAACTTTGTGTAAGTGCTGGGATTTTTTTTTGGGCAGGGGGGTATTTTAATTTTTTTTTGGGGGGAAGGGGAATCTCCCCTCCTAACAGGCCTGTATAAAACACTGGTTGCATTCATCCAATCTAATATGCTGCTTCAAATTCACGCATTTCTAATTGATGACTCCTTTTTAAACTGTTCTTTTCAGAAGGGTTGCATTGGCTGTGGAGTTGGCACCGTTGCCACAGAGATGGAACCAATCAAGGAGGAGGAAACGCCAAGTGGTTGCGCCGTCGGTCAGTCTGAGCTTCGTTCGGCGAAGAAGAAGCATTACACCACCAAGGCCGCCGTTCCTGGTAAACTACAGTCGAAAGTCAGCGCAGAACAGCACGAGACTGCATCGGCAATAGAAGACAGAGAAACGTTCGGTCGAGACTTAGAATCGAAGTCTGAGACGATCGCATCGGTCCATTTCGAAGCGTCTCGTTCGTGCGGCGTTCAGCGGTCGAGGGTCGTTTCCGACAGTGCCGTGACAGCGGCGCTGACGCAACTGTTGACGCTGTCCGGAGGTCCGTTAAAACAGTCGGCGGCTGAACCTGATCTGAACCCGGTAGACGAGACTCTGCCTCGGTCCACCGACGCCACGACTGCCATCAGGGAAGCGGACCTCGAGTCGCAGATTTCAACCGAAATGGAAACGGAACCACAAGGACCCAGTTGCGGTGACCACTCGACGTCGAAAGAGGTCGGGAAAAGCAGCAGCGCATACGCGTCAAATTCAACCAGGAAGAATCATTGTTCAAAGCCATCGCTTGACCGTAGCGACGAAGGTCATTCGGACGTCCGTAGCAGTTCATTTTCAGGTAGGCCTACCACTAGAAACACGGCTGCTAGCGTCGCATACTCCGAATCTGTTCGAGCTTACCGCAGCGGTGCTACACAGATGTCCTCACTAGGAACGGGTCACTATTTACCCCCGCAAAGCTCGACGCCGAATGCGACGAAGTCTTCGACTGGTTTGGATCAGAAGGAAACAACCGACCACGTTCAGCAGACACATCCAGAAACCGAAGCGGCCCGCTTACCTGAACAATCGAATTCACTCTCGTCCCGAAATAATAATTCCCAGTTGCACGCCAAATCCGGAAGCTTGTCTGCGGGTCCGGACACGGAGCTGCCGCCAATCGATCCGACCTCCGCGGATTCGTGCGGATCATCCTTACGAAGCGACCAGCAGACTGCGGTCGCCTGCAGAGGCGGCGACGAGGCGCAGCAGAGGCCGGCCAGCGCCGTATCGCCAGCGATCGGCCAACGACGGCCGCAGACGCCGAGGTCTCCAAACAACACGAAGACCGTCGTTGTCCTTCACGTCTTTTCATCCACAGGGTCAAACAGATGAGACACCAACGAAGATCTCATTAAAACAGTGGCGGTTCCAAGAATTCTTGGGGGGGATGGGTGGGGTGAAATTTATTTCCATGAAGTTGGTGGGAGGGGGATGCAATGAAATCGCGAAGAAGGTTGACAAACAGAAAAGGTCATTAGTAGTGTTTTATCCAGTAAATAATGCAAATAAATCTTGCCGAAAAAGGCTGCCAAAGCAAAAAGGTCATCAGCTCAGTTTTGCACACAAGGATAGCGGCTCGGACTCGGTAAACCCTGAAAACGCTGACAGGCCCAAAAAAGCTTGGCGGGGGATGCATCCCCCAACGTGGAACCGCTCCTGCTCATTAGAATTATTTCTATTTTAATACGATTATCACGTATATTGTCTATATGATTATATCTACAGACGTTTCAATATGTATTTTAAATATCTGCCAGTGAATTAGTTCAATATTTAAATAGAATTTGCAATGAATGTAGTCTGAAATATTTGAATGTATTAAATTTTGAAGCAATATGCCTACTGTTGTTGTCTTATAGCAATTCAGCAATGAGCCACAAACCCAGTGTTTAATCTAGACTCTGGACTCCGGGAAGGGAGGGGGAGAATTGACAAAGCCGGGGGGGGAATCAGCTAGGGGCTGCTGTTAGTTGATGTAGTATGCCAAAATTTCCGGGGGGATTTGAAATTTCCGAGTTTCCCCCCGGAAACGGCCTAGATTAAATTCTGCACAAACCTTGGCCCGCGGGCTAAATCTGCTCCGCAAAGGTGCTTAAGTTTCTGCTAGATCCTTTCTAGAAAGTAAATTTTGACAAATGCTTCTACTGCTGTTCATTCAATGTAAGACCTCATCTGTTAACATCTTTGCCCACCCATGCAGATACACTTTGTGTCTTTTTTCAGTCTGTCTTCTGCTTATCCAATCTCGCTGAATTTACCTTGCCCGAATGAAACTAAACTTCAACCATAGCTATTTCAATGGTTAAGTTAAGCGCCTAAGAATAAGCACAGCTACTACGGCACCTACTTTAAAACTGCTATAGAAATTCAAGAGATTTTACTTACTTACTAGCCAGATCTCGAACATACACCAGGGTTAAGTCATGTTTTAATTGAATCAGTGACCGATTAGGCTTGGCTAGAAGTTTTCTAATATCACAACAATGCAGTGCATGTGTTGTACTGCTATCTAGTACAATTGTGCATAATAAATTTTCAGTTCAATAAAAAATGAAATAACACCACCTAGGAATATTTCATAAAAACAATTTCACAAATTCTGTAAAAATTTATTTCTGAAAACATCTCAGATCAACCTTCTAACTATCTAATAGCAGAAAAATTAGTTAAAGTAACGGAGAGGAAAATTTGGACTAAAAATAAACACTAATAAAACAAAAATTATGCCAATTACAAAAACAGCCAGTTCAATGTTTCACATTAAAAACAACACACCAATCTTGGACCATAAAAAAGGAATTTGAGAAAAACTAGTAGCAACAGAAAATAAACAAAATCACTTCCAAAAGGTATGGGCTAAAAGACATGAATCTGCACATGGCAGGGATGAATATCTATCGAATGACAAGATACACAGACACCATAATGACAAACAGCCATCCAGTCTACCTGTGCAGTAATTACAACTGAAACCTGTTGTACAAGATCTATACTATTGATTCATTTAATTAATCACCTCAGATTTAAAAGAAAGTGAAGTACATGTATACAGACAACTTCGTGCACATGAAACTATCCAGGCACCTGCATTTAACATTCTTGACAACAGCCAAAACTGACCGAGCCATGGTCACAGCGACTTATCTCCAGGCCTTGGGGGGTGGGTGGGGAAATTGACTTGGCTGGAGGGCAAGGGACACAGTTCAATGCAAAAATATGTGCTGGGATTTGGGGGATTTTTGTGGTTGGGGTGGGAGAATTTGCACCCTATCAGGCCTGTATAAAACACAGGATGGATATAAGTTTACGACTGAAAAAAAGCCTTTGAACTCCCTGCACAGCGGCCATTCAGTTTAGCAATTAAAGATCAAGCCCCAATGTCATCCACAAATTCTTAGTAATACAAGAAAGAGTCAACTTTAGTCAGTGTATTTAAAAGATTTTATTCATCAGAACTCAATTCAAGTTTTTAAACAAGACAAATTATAAATAATCCTCATGAATAGAAATACAGTAACTGCAAAGAGAATTTAATAATTCTGCATATCCGGACTGCAATATTTCCCCAATCTGAAAATCTTCACCTGCATCTGGTCCACTCATGACTAAAACATCAAAAATCGGTGAAATATGCTAAGCTAAAGACAACAAACACTGTAAACAACAGATCAACCTCTAGAGTGATAATGCAATTACCTACCATAAGAACAAGTTTTTTTAACAAGCTTTCTAAAATGGAAACAATAATTTCATTAAGTGTTATTAATATCCACAGAATCAGCAAATCGGAATAAATTCAATAGTGGTTATGCCATAAACAAACATATTTTGCAATTTCAAAATACTGAACAAACAGTGGACTGAGAGAAACAAGCAACGCAGCCAGAAAAATTTCAACACGTTCACAGAAGTGAAATGGAATGCACCAACACTACTACGCTTAGTGCCCAACTACTCCGTCACTACCACTTAAAATTTGTAACTTCTCTAAGGATAACAATAGTGCAAATAATCTGCTGATTGTAGCCAAAAGTAAATAATTCATAGTAAATAATTCATACCGCTTGCCCTAAAGTTAAATCTCGCAGAAATGAAGATCTAAAATTATATTTAGCCACACTAAAGTAATGTCCTTCAATCGACATCTACAGAAGTTTAAACAATCATTTCAATCAGTGATGTCAATCTGTAGTGAAATTTATGAGGGGGGCCACATCTTGTTGTGCCAGCTTGTGCTATGCTGGAGGAGAGCACCATGTACTACTCTTTTAGCACAATTCTTATTATTTAATAATGTTCCAAAATACCATTTGTTGATTATATCTATTATCTACCCAACACAACAGTTTATTAAATAATCGTACAACGGTACAATATAGATTTATTCAGATTTTTGTGAGGGTCCAATGCCTTATGGACCCTCACAACCACATTTTTGTGAGGGTCCAGACCCAAAGGCCCTCACAAGATTGACGTCACTGATTTCAATGCACCAATGTCTTCATAAATTACTATACAAGCATGTCTGAAATCACTGCTTGATTAATTTAGACTCAGTGTCATGCAGCATTCAAGAGTGGATTTTCCCACATAACATAACATTACATAACATACATCATAGTAAATTTCACAGAACTCCGCCAAGAACAGACATAAACACGAGAACCTCAAATAATTTTGCCGGATAACAAGAGGCAAATACTGTACGAACTATTAACAGATCGCACAATCTATCAAGCAAGCAATAAAGAACTCTTACACAAATATTCTTCTACAACTCACTTTAATTGTCTCTTATTCACAAGAAATCTCAAACAATTTATCTAATAATATCACCATGAGAAACGAGCCAAAAGTAACTAAAATATTTTAATTCTGCTAAAATGTAGAGGAGTGGCCATTAAAACCAGACATAAATTGGTTGATAAGTGGATACAAAACGCTACATGAGGACAGAATTTACGCTACCATACATCAATATCTGAACCAGAAAAAATTTTCATATGTTTTTACACAATATGTAAAATAAGTTGGAAGAAAACTTGACTCTAAACATGTTCACAATAGAAGAGAGATAAAGACAAAACACCGAAACAGTTTAAAAATTTCTTGCACTTAAAAGAAAAGCCTAAAAATATTTTGTTCTCAATAAATTGCAAATCTCTTTTATCGCCACCGAAGAAGCGATAACTAAACTGACACCCAAGGAAACAAATTGCAAAAACGAAAACTACTAACATTAACATTAACAGCCAAGATGCTCCACTACTTCCACAGTCCTTGAACTGATGAACAGCGACGTGGAAAAGAAACATTCTATTTACAACAGACACGAACAGAAGTTAAACACCTAGAAAGGAGAATATATAAGATAGGCCACATAGGCTGCCCAGACAGCTGGAAGCCAGAGGCTGTTGTGCAGCACAGAGTGATCGCCGGCCCTGGCACGAGCACAGTGCTTCAGACTTTCATCGATCAAAATAACTGGGAAAGAGATCTTCAACACCATTGCCCACTCAGTAACATTAAGACGTGTTATTTGGAATACCGTCTGTTGAAAACAACACATAAAACATTGTTAAAAGATGCTCATTACATTGCATTACATTACATTAAAGCACAAGGTCATAGTTGTCTGTTTATCTGCATATACTACGTACACATTAAAAACAAATTTGCTTTAATGTAAAATTTGTCAATTTATGTTATGTTAATTGGACAATTTATATAGCGCTGTAGCATAGTTAAAAGTACCAATGTCAAAAGCGCTTTGACAACACTGACATGTCAATGAAGGTAAGAAGGCAGTGATGTTAAAAGATGTTATATTACTGTTGGGTGATGTGGGGATGGTTGAATGCTATAATATTATGGCCTGAGCGAAGATGACATTCCCCCATCACAACTGTGGATGGGTGATGTAGCTTTAATCGAATTAGATGGAAGAAGGTGCATGGGGATGTCACTCAGTTTGGCCTGGGGTACCTAATGTCTCCAGATACGTTTATTACTTTTACTGTTGAGATTCAACGTGACTAGACACATTCATCGGACCACTTATTGTACCTCTGTGTCCAGCTCCAGGCTCCGAGTTAAATCACACCAAGACCAATTACTGACAGTCATTACCACGTACTTTTGGTTACTTTCCTTACTTTTAGATGTTTTCCTTAGGTATCAAGTATTTTTATAATTTTTCACTGAAAAGTAATTTTTCTAAAAAATGGCTGCCAGAGTAACAATTTACAAAAATTTAATAGATATAAAAGGGTCTAAGAAAATTTGTTAAGCTATATAATTTTTGTGATATTCAACAAATTTGTGTCTCTTCTGAAATATACAAAGGTGAAAATAAATTCACACTAATAAAACTCATCTAATCAGCTGAGACACTCATGGTTAGCATAGCTCAAACTATTTCAATAAATACTTATCAGATATCAACTGAGAACAAAACGAAACAATATGTCTGATACATTACCGCCAACAGTGGCACTTCTAAGATGAGGAAGTGCAATGCCATGGACAACATTATGGCGCCAATCAGCCATGGATTGCACCATGGAGGCATCACTACGAGAGACTGGTTCTCAGACAAGCTACACAACACAAAATATATTCAATATAAGCGTATACACACATGTAGTTAAGTATGTATGTAAGAATAAGACCCTCCTAAACTACAGTGGATAAAAAAAGATAATTACAAATATCCAGTAATTCATCAAAAATTACATCCCACATTACAAATAAGTAGGCAGCAAATCGACTGTAATGTCAGATCTGGCAATAAAGTATATTTTTGCATCAAAACGAAATTCAGCTTAAATCAAAGTGCAGTCTTTTAATGATACTAAACTACTAGCACTCTTGACTCTAGCCTGCTAGGACAATAGCGCTATATAAATTAGCCTATAACTACTGTATGTGTAGCCAAAATAATTTAAGTAAAACCTAATATTTTGTTAACTACAATAAGCACAATTTTCACCATTGCTAAATTCAATAGTGCCACATCATGTCAAAATGCTTGTAGTGCTTGAACAACTAAAACTAAATGATAATTACAACTAAAATTAATTACAACTAAAACTAAAATTTGCTATGCATAAAAGTCTTTATATTCTCTATGGCTGGCTGACACTGACAATATAGCTTTGTAATTTCTGCTCAACTATTTATGCATTGTCAAATGGCATGGAAATGTTTAATTCAAGAAGCTAATAGTTCTAAAGAACCAGATGTCAATAGCAGATCATTATTAGTTCTCGGTCTTATCAAAAGTACAAATCAATAGTCTAGTAAATTTCTGAATACAACAAAACCTAATCTTACTCAATTATATCATAGCTTCATGCAAATGAAGTGCACAATATCCAAGTTCTGACTAAATATCTGATGGCTTGTTAATGCCTTACACCAGAGATCTGAGTAAACACATGACCACTTTGCACACACGAAGCCAACTATTCAGGCAACTGGACAAAGTAAGAGTGACCAATATCATAGCATTATCGTGGACAAGAATGGACAGTGCTCAGTGATAAGAGTGGATGGACAAACAACCAGAAACACGTTACCTGTTAAGTGCATTCAACATTTCGATAACAACCAAAACAGACAGAGCCATGGTCATCGGCTTACGGCTGAAAAACACGGCACAGTCGACCCCTTCAAAAGACTGTGAGCTCGTGCACTGCAGATGATGAGTCTAGAAATAAAGGATCAAGCCCCAATGCCAATCACAAATCCTTAGTAATATGAAACAGTCATTAAAACTATTTGAAAGGAAACAATTATAGATGAAACACAGTGAAAGTGCCTTCCCACAATGTCTTGACATAAAAGAACGTTTTTTAAAACATCATACTAAAATTCAGCCTCAGCCACCTACATCACTAGATCAACTCAACTCGACATCTGCCCACAAGATGATGCCCCTTATTATATCTATGTTTTCATTCATATAGGTCCTTTTTGTTTACATTCTATGTTAATTATTTTAATTTATTTTATAATCCCAAAAAGCACCCTTATACTTAGCTAATATACCAGCCTCTCTGCATTTTGTTCAATATTTAAACTTTGAAGAGAACTCTCCCTTATGCTCCAAAGTTAACCAGACTGGCTTTTCAATCAAAATTATGTCAAACCAAGTCAAATTGCACAAATGCTATTTTTGAATATTTGGTATCCTTGAAAGTCACTGAGGCCTGAAGAAACTACATGAATGTCCATATGTTTGCCATCTTCACGTTCAAGGATGATATAACTGGCAAGAATGCTAAATAGCAAATCAGTGTGGCCTGATTCAAGGCTACTTTCACAAGATGACAAAAACACTTTGATCCACTGCAACCTTTGTTAATTTACTCATTATCTGCTCCTGCAACATTAGTCAGGGCATGGTACTCTATAAACTGTCATAATAATTAATATTATTAGAGTATCAAGAAATTTTGATTTCACCATAATATTTAGCAACATTAAATTTATTATCCAGCTTATCGATTAAATTTACAAATAAGAAAATAAATAACTTTCCACAGACAAAGAGGGAGGCTCTAAAGTATATACCACATTCATCATGTCTAATTGACAACATTATAGCCATGAATATCCTCCCTACCAATTTCCTTTCTGAGTGCAGTCATTTGTCCATAAGCATATCAATTAATATTTAATCCAAAATCCTATATTCAAACATCTCTCAAAACAAACTAACAGTGACAAACGATAATTCCAAAACACACACAGAACCAGACAGCACAGAAGGTGGTTCTCTCCTTACCAGCTGATAGTAGGTAACCTGGGGTCCACTCTTGTAGAAGAGGAACCACCACGCAGCTGCAGCAACGGTCGCACAGCCGACGTAACAACCGATGATCAGGTAGCGAAAGAAGAGCCAGCCGCTGATCAACGGCTCCTTTGGATTGCGCGGCTGTTTTGTCATGACGTCCAGGTCAGGAGGGTTGAAACTGAGCGTTGTGGCAGGAAGCCCGTCAGTAACGAGGTTGACCCAGAGCAACTGAACCGGTATCAAGGCCTCCGGCATTCCAAGAGCTGCCGTGAGAAAGATGCAGACGACCTCTCCGATATTGGAAGAGATCAGATAGCGAATGAATTGCTTCATGTTGTTGTATATTGCACGACCTTCCTCGACGGCGGCCACGATAGTTGAGAAATTGTCATCGGCAAGAACCATTTCAGACGCCGTCTTTGCGACGGCCGTGCCAGAACCCATCGCGATTCCTATTTCGGCTTTCTTCAGGGCTGGAGCGTCGTTAACTCCATCCCCTGTCTGAAAATTCAAAACAAAATTAACGCCTATTTTTCTGCAAATAAACTATACACAAATGCACAGGCTTAAAAAAACTGTAGAAAATTTATTTCAGAACTTTCAAAAGTATTGCTAGAAAATGAATCCAACATTTCTCACATAATAAATTTTTCAAGTTGCACAAATGCATTCAAGGCAAATGCTGAATAACTTTTGTTATAACTTCAGATTGCAGGCAATCAACTGTGCCAATTAATTATCTAGGAAGGCAATTTATTATTTAAGAGAAAATGGACAATTTATCCTATGCAAACTACTACTAAAAAAGTCTATTATGACGCACACATGTAAGGTTAATACGACACGGAAAGCTTGTCAAAACTTAGCTTAGCATTACAATTGACTTTATGGATAAGGGATAGACCACATGACACTGAAATATGTTAGAACAGCAGAGTAGTTTGCTTGAAACAGAGGACACATTACATTACAAGTTTTAGATTAAAATCACAAAAAACAAATAAAGTAATTAATATAAAAGAGTATTAAACTAGCTGTAGCTACAAATAAAATACTAACCATTGCCGTAATCTCTCCATCTGTCTGAAGATACTCAACAATCTTGCTCTTGTGAGCAGGTTCTACTCGAGCGAAAAGACGAGCATTACGGACAGCCTTTGCCTGATCGTCTGGCTTCAAATCGTCAAACTCACGTCCAGTAAATGAAATACCTTCCGTTAATTCATTCTCACCGAATATTCCAATCCTTCGACAGATTGCCTCAGCAGTTGCCTTCAAAATAAAACCAATTATTCAGCAAATCAGCATCAAAAGCACACAAAAATAATTACAGTTCATTAAATGGTCAAATATAAACTAAAATACAAGAATATTATTTGATTTCTCAAGAATGCTGAAAAATGTAGTTTGAAATAGGGAGACTACGATAACTCATTGTCTTTAAGGTCATGAATCACTAATTACCTTATCCAAAGTCACGTGATGCATCAGAAATGAACCTATTATTATTATTATTATTATTATGTCGTGGGTTTTAATGTATGTTAAGTCATTCAAAAAGTGAAGCATAGCAAATGGCGCATTGTAGATAAGGGGCAAACGTCTTGCCTAAGGTCTCTACGCTGAGGCTAGGATCGGATTTGAACCCACTACCCTTCAGTTGCGTGTCCAGAATTCACTACTTCCACCGCACTCCCTTAAATAACTTTTCATATACCACAGAAACACCAAATAACAATGCATGCCGAGCAAATCTAAAACTGCGCCACGGACACAAATACACAATAGCAATAGAAGAGGGCAAGAGGCACAGTAGAAGCTTCCCACATTTCAGTAGTAGGCCTACTTACTTACATACTCAGATCAGTTATCAATTCTAGAATGTTACGTTACATCCCTATTTCAATAAATATTACTCTTAACATTGAAATATTACAGATTCACTCGATAGATAACATAATGACTAAAATGTCAGAAATATTATGATCAGTCACAAAGACCTTGTTATCTCCAGTAATGACGATGACCCTTATTCCTGCCTTGCGACATTCCACAATAGCATCCACAACTTCCTGACGAGGTGGATCCAACATCCCAACAATACCGACGAAAGTACAACCCGACTAAATATTTACAAGCAAAACAAGTAAGATGAAACACAAATCAATATAACTATTGCACAAAAGCAATCAAATAGAACATTTTATGGATAAAATTTACAAGATATAATGCAATTAGGGATGTAACAAGTAGAATAAATATTCGAAATTTCCGAATACTTCGGAAAAGTTATAAAAGCCTTCAAAACTTCTCTTTTTAGAGGTAAACAGACAGCAGTTAGGTCCCACAGCTAAGAAAACGAAGTTTTATTTCATAGGGGAAAATTTTGAAAACGGGTTCTCCGATATTTTAACGAGATCCCGCCAATTTAAGTATTCTATTTGCTTCAGGGAACCATCAATATGAATATTCACGGTTTTTATTGAGTGCTGGCGAGAGTGTGAGACTATTAAAATAAACAAGTGTTTACATGACTCGTTAGTTTTGAGATTTATTATAGTTTTAACAAATCAGACAGCAAAAGCGGCGTCGCGTACTCTGGTAACTGGTTCTTTTTCAGACATTATATAGCGCTAATACTGACAGTTGTTAACTTGTTAACAAATGCCCAACAAATGAATAGTTATAAATAGTAATAATGATAAAAATAATAATAGATATCAGTAATAGTAATCAATAGTAATAAATACTAATAATAAACAGTAATAATAATTATAATAAATAACATTAATAATCAACTTTTCCTTTCGGAAAAGGATCAGAAATTTCCGAAATTTCCTAACTCACATCCCTAAATGCAATAATAAATATCAATAGTTACTAACATTAAGTTTATTTCAATAAATTTTGTAGTTGCCCTTTTATTAGTTTATTATTTATCACTATAAATTGTTATTGAAATTTTATAAATCTCATTTGAATAATGACTACTAAAGGTGATTTTCATAGCAACTAACCTCATACTGAGCAAATCGTGAGCAGTCTGTGAGATTCATGCTGTCCTTCCTCAGCGGATCGTCGATTGTCGCCAGAGCCAAACATCTCAAAGTGTCACTTCCTAATTGACAATAAAGTTGACAGGTGACAGGCACTCAAATTCATGATAAATTATTCATGAAAACCTAATAGCTGTCTCCAAAAATAATTCAATAATTATAGCTTCACAAAATTAACCCCTTATTCCAAAGGCCTAAGTCAACATAAAAAAGGAAAGTTTTATCCTTTAGGCTCAATGCCTGTAAGTTCGGGTGCCAATTCTTGTTTTTTTGGCCATCAGCCCATATAGGTGGCTAAGCCATTCATTGGCAGACTATGGCCAAGTCTTCCACAGAACCTATGGTTACTTTTGCAATGTTGCCTGTTGCTACTCAGTTTGATGTTACTACCGCCCTCTAGCGAGTAAGGCTGAGTAGACCTTAGGGGCTCCTATGGGATTGAACTGTTCCGTCGGCGTGCCTGCCCAGCGTGAAACCACTTCTGCCGTCTTCCCGCCCCTCGAGTCAACATATCAGCTACAAATCAGTGATTAATACCGATTAGTCACCACCTGCCAGAACCAGATGCCTACCTGTTCCGTAGTGACGCACTTCTTTCATGATCTCACTTTTGATTGCAGTGGTCATTGGAAGACGTCTGTCTCCAACGCGGAGATACTGACATCGTTCCAGAACACTCTCAGGAGCACCCTACATCGGGAGTCACGACAATAAACAGACTCAACAGTTCTGTCGAAAAGACACCATCATCTAATAAATCTTATCCAGCTTTCTAAAAACTTCTTAATCCTGATTTTTCAACATTCAGCACACTAATGTAAAAGTTGGACTTGGGTTCAAAATTGTTATTGTTATTCGGGTTCAAAATAGCACTGTAAAATGGGCCAGTTAAGGGTGCTTTACAAGGAACGTGGAAACGAGATGTTAAATAAAACACTTTAGTTTGCTCAAACTCTCCCAAAGGAAGTGAGTCAATATCATGCAGGGTATCAAAACACTAACGACTCTAGCTGCAATAGTTATGGCATAATTAACTGAGCTAGAAGTGTTTGCAACATAATGCAAATATAAGGGTACATAGTTCAATTGAGTCATCATTAAAATTATGTAATGATCATCCTGTAAAGATTTCTACTCACTGATGCTCAGCCCTCAAATATATTGCTTCTAAAAATCTTTGAAGTGTCAAGATATTTATCATGAAAATAATGTTGAATTTCAGGCCTCAATCACCTAAAGTTCATGTGATTTATCTCAAAATTTCCAGCTTCTCAACAACTGAACATAATTCACAACATTAGCACAGCCTGAGTCACCTCTGCCACTGTTCAAATAGGCACATTATATAATTACAGCTATTCTGCCATATTGCATGCCCTCAACTACCAGCAGAATTTAAATGAATTAAGAGGGTAGAGAGTTGACATTAGGTTTAATGGATAGAGCTGTGACAAAAACAATGAAGACATTTTAAAGGCTTGCACAAAACCTTACAGCCACAACTTTCACAAACCTACATCAGACTATGATATAATAGTTGCAGAACACTGTTGGAAAAATTATACTTAAAATACATAGTATAAAATGGAAAGCGGCAAGGAATGCAATCAAAGTAAAACTGACAAGCAACAAGAATAGAAGTGTAAGCTCTGAAAATTTGTTATTTAACTTTAGCAACCTTTAGCAAAAAAGAATAATAAACAACACAACTTCAACAGCATTCAAATGCTTTTTCTCCAAGAGTTCAAGCTTTGACGAAAGTAGATCTAAGTAGGCTATGGTGCCCACCTAAAAAGTCAAAAAGAGGAGGAAGAAGAGGAGGAGAAGAGGCAGCTGGGGTTTAAAGCAAACATCGCTCAAAGACAACAGCTGTGTTCCCAGGCTCAATTATGTTGCAAAACACATACCTTAACAAACATTTTCGGTCCGTTTCCAAGTTTTGTTGGCTTCTGCGGAACACAGTAGCAGCTCATTGACTTACGATCGCGAGAGAATTCCAGAGTGAATTCCTTTTTCCAATGGCTGTGGATGCTACGGCTGCATACCGTGCCAAGCTCCTTCTTCGAAAGACCGGCTTTGTTCACATTATAGACGTTCATCTTTTCCAACAAAACAGTCAACGCAGTCTCCGTTGCCTCGCCTACTTTCTCATAAGCGCCTTTTGTCTAAGTACAAAATATATGAAAGGTGATGAGACACTAGCAAACAAAGTGTAACTCCGACAGCATTCAAGCTTCTTTTAAAAACAAGTCAGAACACTAGTAATTAAGTTATTAAGCTACAGCTGTGTGAAAAAGTCCTGCACGTTTCACGCTCCTCAGAAAAATTTTGTTGTGAGGATCCATAAGGCAATCACACAATAATTAGCAAATTCTTTACCAAAACATCAATACCCGTTGAAATATATTGAGATTTGCATGTCCTAAATCATTAATGGTTATTCAGATATTCATAAAAATCCCAAAATCCTATAAACATGCAGGACTTTTTCACACAGCTGTATTACTGAATAGAACAAGGTGAAATTTACACACAGTCAAATCAGCCAACCTCATTGAAATCTAGACTTGAGTCGTTGCACAAGCAGCAGATCGTGGCCAGCTCGGTGAGGGCGTCGTAATCTGAGCACTTCACGAGCTTCTTATTCAGAGTTCTGTTTCAGAAAATTACACTTTAGTAAGAGAAAAACGAAAGAAGAAGTAACAAGAGACAATGAAAAATTATTGTACTTAGAAAAAACAAATAAAATTTTTCTTTACAGCAATTCAGTGAACAATGTCAAGTAAAGTTCCACGATCTCACAAGCTGTGAGAAAAAATAAGGAATTCATGTCAAGACACTGGACAGTATTAAATAAGCCCTCAGATTCCTAGCATCCAATAACACAGACATACAGCGGTGACCTTTGGCAACAGCTTTGTAGATTCTTAGAAATTGAAAAGCTATTTAGAGTCATTATAACATACATGTTTCCTTCTGGGCTGTAAGTAGTTCCACTGATGTCGAATTCATGAAATACTGCCTTTTCATTTTCAATTTTGTCAAATATGGCTACCTATTAAAACAAAAAACAAACCAACATCAGTTATCAGTAGGCAGGTTTGCAGTTTCCATGGCTAAATTATATAATATTTTAACCATTTTTAGAGATAATAATGCAGCATATATGAAGCTTAATGAAAAATTATTTTATTTTATTTAAAAAACTATCAAGTTAAGCAAAATAGCTAAATCTATGCAAAATGCAGCAGTGTCACCAGGAATTTGATTTGGGGAGTGGGAAGGGGTATAAATCTTAACTAGTCATTGCTATTTCAAAATCAAAACATATGTTAATGCCTCATTTGTAAACAAAACAAAATACTTTACCTTAGGTAGAATGTTTTTGGGTGAGGGTATATATACTGATATACTCCCGTCGCTATGCCGCTGGCAAAATGGTCACATACTGTATCTATCAAGTTCTAGATCCACCTTTTTGTCCCAGCATATCCAACACAGTCTGTCATCTGGCTGTCTGGTCTGATATCCTGAATTAGTACCCGGTTCATAAGTGATCAGGATTTCACCCACTACCAACTGAAGATGCTCCTGTACATTTTGAAGCTTGACCATAGACGCTGCTGTTTGGACTGGATGACTCTAATCCATTCTCTATTATAATGGGTTGGAGAACAATATCAGAGATCTTAAGCCTGGATTTGTTTCCAATACAGCAGGTTCAACAGCTTTCTCCACGCTTGTCCACCCTTAGCACAGAGCTGCATCACATCGTTATTCATTAGGGTTCATCCATATATTATGTACTTAAAAAAGGCATATTTTCAACCCCCTCCTCCACTGCACATAACGTACATTCTTCAAAATCTGACCCCTCCTACCTCAGTGCATAGGTACTATATGGATGGACCCTTATTTCAATTCAGGTCACATGGGGTCACCTGAGCGGTCATTTACCTTTGCTTAATGTCATGCAGAATCTGATCAAAGTCATCTGATTCTTTCCAGTTGATAAATTCAAATTATCTTAACCTGCTTTTTCTATCTTCTTCTGCAATACTTTCCACTCCATGCAGTCCAAGAAAGTCACACCTGTCTTTATCGATCTTCTATTGCAAATGAGTTTTCTCATCCTCATTTTTCTTTCAATCCCCATAAAATCAGTGCCTGTATCCCTACCATAGATTATATAACTGCTATATAGAAGCTTGGTAAACTTTATGCTCTGCTCTCATATCTCTGCTGATCGACTCACTACCATCCCTCTTTTACTGGTTCTTCAAATCTTTCTCTTCCATTTTCTAAATAAAAAATAAATTCTAAAACATGAAGAATAAATAACAGCACAGCAGGGCAAGCAACCTTGCAAACAGACATCTGATTGGTCGTCAGCGTTCCAGTCTTATCGGAGCAGATGACAGGACGTGCAGCCGAGAGTCTCGACCGACGGAAGACTGCGGACAATGGCGTTCTTCTTTGCCATTCTTCGAGTCCCCAGAGCAAGACATGTTGTAATGACCGCAGGAAGGCCTTCTGGAATAGCCGCAACTGCCAATGCAACAGCGATCTTGAAATAGTAGATGGCCCCCTGAAACAAAGAACATCATTTGCATTATCAACAATTCGTGCAGTTATTAGACAAATAGCATTGAAAACATTGCATCAATTTATTAACATTGTGTAATGTAACAGAATATTTATATAGCGCCTCTTCTGAAGAATCACTCAGAAGCACTCCTGCTACGATTGTTACATATCGGTAAACAAAAAAGCTTCAAGTCATTTCAAAAAGAGGGCCATATAAACAGCAATTGCTAAATTGTGCATGTAATGTAATGTAATGCAGCATTTGTATAGCACCTCTGATATGTCTACCCAGAGGCACTCCTGGCACTGGAGTTGCACAGTAAATTAGTGAGGCTTTAGCTTTCGAATTGAGCAAAGCAAGGGAGTAAGAAGTGATGCCCGAATGGATGGGTTCAATGCATTCAAAAGGGAGGGTCCAGTCATTGCAAATGCTCAACACTGAGTAAAAGCAGTGCTGGGATCAAGAGCATTCCAGAGGATAGGGCCAACTGATTCAAAACCTCATTTCAGGAATAAGGTTTGTGCCTGGGGCACACTCACGAGACCTTGGGCTGTGGACCGAAGACATGGCCAACCAGAAATATAGGAAAAAGGATGGAGCAGCTACGATAGATATATAGCTATGCATAGAATCATCATCATCATCATCATCATCATCATCATCATCATCATCATCATCATCATCATCATCATCATCATCATCATCATCATCATCATCATCATCATCATCATCATCATCATCATCATCATCATCATCATCATCATCATCACAGATGCTTTCTGCTAGTTCATTAGCGGCAATAGCTAGACACGAACTTCTCCATTTATCTTTCTCCGTTGTTAATCTCTTTCCATAGATTACTGATAAACTGGTATCTTTCAAAGTCTTCTTTGATGTTATCCGTCCACTTTTTCTTGCGTCTTGCCTTCTTTGTATGTGTAGAGTGCTTTATATGGGAGTCTGTTGCCTTTCATTCTATCTACATGTCTGGGATTTAAACTACTAAAATCTGGAAATCAACCTTCTTCACCATAAAAATTGCAATACAATAATAATCCACTAAATCACAAATGGAAACAGAGACTGAAAATAGCAGAACCACTACAACATTTTACACTTCAGGAAATTCAGTCCATGAACATTCACAACTGGAGAAATTAGCCAGTTATTATGCAGTTAATTAAATGCAGATGAATGCATGATCAATATACAAATACATAAACAACTAATTAAGTCTACCCGTTCAATTTCAACATGAATGGTAAAAAAATTAATCAGCACCTGACTTCAGAGTTTAATTAAATCAGCAAATGTAAGGACATTGAATTTAAATTAACTGTCACAACATAATACCACAAGTTTTCTCTCACAGAATTAAATTATTTAAATGGTAAATTTACACAACTCTATCATTCAAGAAACTGATGAAGACAGAATAATGAAATAAAATAACTAAAAAAGAACATTTCAGGCATCATCGTTTCCACCAATACCAACCTTCTCAGGCCCGTATCCACAAAAACCCAAGATAAATCATGGCATTTCTTAAAGTCTTTGATTCATAAATTCAAATAAATAAATAAATATATAATTTAAACCAGTGAATGACTGAAGACATCGATGAATTACCTTGATCCATGATCCTCCATGAGCCGGATCATTGAAATGGCCAATGTTGATTGCCCAGACTGCAACGCAGACAATTGAAATCACCTAAAATCAAATTCACTGATTAAAACATATCTTTCCACAAAACTGTGGCAGAATAAAGACAATATCAACTTCAAGCAGGGATGGCACAGCTAAAATAAAAAATTTTCAAAACCTACTGGTAGTTTGGGACAGGAAGATGGCAGATTGGTAACATGCTTGACAGGCACGCTGACGGAACGGGTTTGATCCCCGCAGAAGCCCTAAAGGTCGACTCAGCCTTCATTCGCTAGAGGGCGGTGGTAACTGAGCAGCAGCTGTGGCTGCGAACGGTAAAATGCGGGTCTAGAGAAAGCAATGGCAATCTACTCTAGATTAATGGCTTTAGCCACTTGCGTTGCTGCTTGCCGGACACCGGAGATCAGCGCTGGCCCGACGTTCGAAATCGAGTATGGGCGAACCTTTACCTTTACTGGTAGTTTGAGTTTGGCAAGGGGGTCAAATCCACGTTCTCTGCCCACCTGCACCCATTGCCTACAGAGACCATATGCTTCAATACAGTTTTCAGTCATTTTTCATCCAAAAAATTACAGAAGCCAAACATGAAGCAAAACGCTTCTTACCTTTGACAATTGATGACCGAACTCATCCAGTTTCTGTTGCAACGGAGTCTTAAATTCTTCGTCTTCTTCGAGATTCTTCTGAATTTTTCCTGCAATAAAAGAAACAACAATTACATAATTATGAATAAAACCTGCAGACTATGGCAAAAGCAGAACCACAGGCCATAAACAGGAAACACAAATCACGAACAGTTTCCTTTCAATGGCATGGACCATCGATTATTTATCAACTTCACAGAGCAAGACAATCACCTGGCAATGGCAATATTTCATATCATTACGATGCAGATAACATGCAACCTAAGTCTCAAGAATTCTGCTGTATAATCTAATCACAATTATGTTTCACAACGGAAAATGTAGATTCAGTAAAATTATCAATTTGTGATTCATTCATTTGTTCGTAAGTAACATGTGTCATAAATAAACATTGGAAAACTTCTCAAGAAAAGTCGATTTAATGTATTACAGAAAAACTAACTGCACTTCCAAAAAAACTTGTAAATAAAACCCGAACGTGAATATACACAAGCGTCAATTCCGATTAATTATCCTTCCAATGACATAATCATTTATATTACTTTCTGAATTCAAACAACACATATTTTAATTAGTCATAAAGGAGAGTAATCTGGAACATGGCCTGCTGAAAGCCCTGATAAATTGAGAAATTGCATGGCTTTCAACCTTTGAAATGTAAAAACAGTATCTATTAATAACGATGATCTTGACAAATCTGGCCTCTAGCCAATAATGAATTAGTCTTCTGCAGGTGAAAAATTTTGAATGTGTACCCAAAAGAGTGAATGTCTTAAATTGCAAAATGACCAAATTCTGGCGAACACATAAAAATAATACCTAAAGCTATTGTCAACATAACAATGCATGTCAAAATGTCATTGCACCATGGATTAACACTACACTACTCAGGCTGTCGACACCTACGGGTACAGCACCCATGGAGCTGGATGATGATGATGACTTAGTACTTATAGACTACACTAGTATATACTACACGACTTATAGACAGTGAGTGTGGTACTTTCCCATAGCTACTTCCCCATAGCTATTTGAAGAGAGGCTGAGCGCCTAAGAATAAGCAGCTACTGTTGTGCTGTTTTCCAAGGCGCTATAGAAATCCACGAGATTTTACTTTACTTTGCTTTACTTTACTTTCTGAAGCAGTCTCCAATGAAAGACAAACATGGCAGTCTGCACAGTATGTTCAACCATGTGTACAATAGAAACATTCAGAGGCCTTTTCCCTCACCACATGAAAACAACATTTCTGGTGCTTCACCAGGAAAAGGGTTATTCAGCAAAATACAATCCTAAGCTCACCTATTTCGGTATTTAATCCAGTTCCAATGACAATACTGCGCGCCTTTCCAGCGGCTACATTGGTCCCCTACAAGACACAATTCAATGCGCATCAGTTCGGAGAAAGCTCAAATTTCACTATTGATTGACAAGATAGAAAAATCCACTGTGTGGGAAAAACAATAAAAGAGGCTTTCCAGAACATGAAAAGTACAACAGCTGCTATGCACAGACACAGATTATGCCAAAGCTGAACAAAAGTATAAATCATGAAAGACATCATCACAACCTGCTGCAAATTATCGACAAACTCACCCGCCTTAGAAAACAGCTTTGCTCAAAATCAAAGCAAAGTACTATGCAAGTTGTTTTATGATGATTCTCTAGATCAGGGGTGTCTTACCTCTTCACCCAGAGGGCCACATGAGCAGTTTTATAAGAATTGGAGGGTCAGGTTAGTGACAAATAACAAAGTCATACAAAATGAATAACTAATGTTCAATATCAACATTGTACAAAATTCACGAATTCCAGAAGTGTGATTTGTGAATAGTTGTACAGGATGACGCAAAAAAAACCCGGACTAGTCACATCAGGTTTGGTATTTAATATGGTCCATTTTTTGCACCACCCTGTATATTGTAAGACTAAATATTTATGATACAAATCTTGCACTGCTTTTGTTTGCACAAATAGTCAAAGTCTGCTCCGATGTTAGAAATTCTTAGCGTTGATGTCATTGTCATCTGTAAGAGAAGACCTTGAATTTGGTTTTGCATTTTTCATTCTTGTTCTCATTAAGATTGAATTTGTGCATTATCTGTTTCACAGCACCAATTATGTCTTTACCGGTCATCGCACCTTTCATCGAGCAGATATCAAGCATTTCCTCGAGTACAGAAATCTCTTTATTAACACCTCTGACGAATATTTCCAGTTCATCAGAGTCACTTATGTCTGTGCTTTTATCAAGTGCCAGACTTAGGGTTGCCAGATGTCCCATATTTTACGAGAGCTCCCATATTTCAGCCCCAGTCTCCCACCTCCTTATAACTTGTCTGTAATATTGATTCACTAGATGCAGATGATGCAGTGCACTGAACGGTGTTGTTTATTGCTCTTTCCTAGTCTATACTCTATAGTACTCTAGTGTAGTATAGCTCTAGCCATAATAATTCACAATGAACTGGACCGTGGAGTGGGCGCATTGAACGTGGAAACAATCTCCCGTATTTCGACTTTGGATATCTGGCAACCCTAGCCAGACTGTAAAACTTTCATGCTGCAAGTATCATAGTTAATTAAGGTCAGTCCAATGTTAGTAGATATATCGTCAACTCTTTGAGCACCAGTCTGCCTAGAAAGAGTAAGATCTTCCACCATTTTGAATTGTTACCTGGGCAGACCACTTCAGCAAATTTTTTCAAACTCGCCAGCTGAAAACATCTTTCCTGTCTCAGCTAATGCTTTTGCTACTAAGAAGCTGATCTTCGCAGATGCTTCAGAATCCTTTCTTGGTATTTTGAAGACAGATCTATAGATTCTTGTCCAACAGAACCTTGCTTTAACGAATTTATGCGATCCGTATGAAGCTGACTAACAATGCTGTCGAATTTACTGTAGTGCTTTGCTTTGTAATGCCGCTTGTTTTGCATTCCTTATTGACAGTAATGGTTTCTTGGCAAATCAAGTGTAAAACAGATTCAAAATGTTCCACAACGAAAAATTCCTGTGTCCACAAACTCTTGAAAGAACGATCTTCAGAGATCTTATGCTTTTACGACGATGATAATTATGAGCTGAGAGAAATTAAACGTCTCACTAATTTCCGAAAGGCTAGGCAGGCCAAACAAAAAGGCTCGGCGGGCCACATTCTGGCCCATGGGCCCCGGGTTGGACACCCCTGTTCTACATGCATTAAAAATAGGACAGACTCTTATTACTCATTACTCTGACAATCTTTTACAAATCCATAACTATCACTGGTCAAAATCCTCTTAAATATAACATAAGCAGAACATATTGGTCACTAATTCTACTAACTTTTAATATTGCTGAAGACACGTATATGCAAGCACACGCACACACATCCAAAAATAAATGCTAAAATCCTACATATAACCTCACAAAGAGATAATTAATTAATTAATTACTGGATTTAATACAAGTCTGCATCCAATGCATACTTTAGCAAATAAATCACTAACACATCAAAATTATAATAATTATTTTCTGACAAAATGACTTTGTAGTATAAATAGCAGTTTTTCAAAATGACTGCATGAAATAAAGGAAATAAATACAGATGAAATGAAATAAATATGTGAATAAAATGCAAAGAATATGAAAGAAAAAATTTACACAAATATAAAGCAGATAAGATAAATACATCTTCCCCACTATCAAAACACATCAGCAGGCCTAACCATTAGCAGACATCGATATGCTTGGCATGCAAAACAGAATACTCAACAGCAGACTGTGAATAATGTAAACATCAATCAGAGCCAGACAGCCCATACTACCCCGGCAGCACGAAGAAACTGAAAATAGACAACTCACCGAGAATAGAATGTTCTTTTTATCTTGGTTAACAGCTCGTGGGTCGAGGACTGGATCAGCGTGCTTGATCACAGAAACACTCTCGCCTTAGAACAATCACAGAACAACTTTTAAGACTTCCGGTTTAGCACGATGAACTTTATACAGCAATACACTCCCTTGTACAATAATTACTTACACAAGTATCTGCTGACATTTCATGATGCAATCTCCTGTTCTGCCAATTAACCTTTGCCGAATCATTCGGTCAATCACTTCTTCTCTTTATGCAATCTTTATTCAGTATTAATTGTGTAAAACCACCACATTAAAGTAATTTCCTGTTCCAAAATAAAAGACCTAAAAGATCTAGTGAAAACCTTATGTGCAAACAAACAAAACAAACACAAACACAATGACTGACTAACTGACTTAATTGAACAAAGATTGGTTTCTTCAAAACTCTCAAAATATTTTACATTCTCAGCATTACAAATCTCAGGTACAGTAATTTTTATGATTCAATCAGTTACAACACAAACAAAAACTCAGTTTTCAAACCATGGACACGGTGCAGCTATAGGTTTCATTATGGACACTCTAAATCCAACACTCACCAGTGAGTATGGACTGATCAACTCGAATGGTGGTAGATAGGATTTGGAGGATTCGCAGATCAGCGGGAACTTTGTCACCAACTACATTAGAACAAAACAGAGATGAAAAGCAACATGAAGTAAACCTTCATAAGACTAAATTAACAATATGACAAGATTAAATTTCAGAGATGCTCTAATATCATGACACCTGCTCCAAAAAAACCCAGAAAGCCCAGGCTAGGGATTTGCTTTAAAAGTCCAGGTCAGGTGGCCAACTGGAAACAGCCAAATTCAGGATGTTCTTTGGAAATTAACCCACGAACTTCCATGAACATAATTCTTACCAACAATTTTACCTCCAAGCAACCATGAACTCATGCCATGTGCATTATTATAACTGCTATAAAAGTTATTGGCATGATTGAATACAAAGCTGTTAGTCAAATACCCAAAACCAATCCAAGATATCCAAAACCTATTCCTCCTCCTTCCTCCTCCTCCTTCTCTATCTTCCATCACGATGTCTCTTGTCAAGTTTTGTTCAGATGTTGTTTTATGACATCTTTTATATTATAATATAGATAATTATCTATCCATCTCTTAATTAGCTTCTTCTACTTCTGTTTCCTACAATATTGCTGTGCTGAGCTCTCAGAGGCAGTCCTTCTTGCCCCATTCTTGTCACATGTCCAAACCACTGCAGTCTTCTCCTTTGGATTTTGCCTATTGCTGTGTCCGTCATATTCATCCTTTCTCTAGTTACTTCCTTCCCGATCTTATTTCTTTTTGTAATTCCTAACATTCTTCTTAGGCATGCCATTTCAAAGGTAAGTATCTTTCTTTCATCTTCTTCCTTCATCTTCCAGCATTCCGATCCGTACACCAAGATTGGTAATATCATTAACAAGATTACAAGATTGGTAATATCATTGTAAACCAATTCCCAGCAATCACAAATTAAGACATGAAATTAACACTCAAAATACCCATTTAATAGGAGAAAGTCAAACTCTCCAAACATTCACTTTTTCAACATTTGAAACTTTTATATTGAAAGAAATTTTACCAATAAGATTAAATGAACAAATACGTGATGGATTAACGCTTTAACCGTTTTATGCCATAACAACAAATTACATAGCAAAAATAAGATAATTATTTATAATAAACTGCAATCAGAGGGTTAAGAAAGGCAATGCTCACTATAAAGTAGCTGCAGAAGAGGATTTTAACAGCAGTTGCAACTGAGATATGCACAGGAACGCATAAGTGCAATTTGGTTAAAACAAACGACCAGCCCCCCCGGATAAATCCAATATTCTGACTAGAGTTTATCAACTTCAGGGCAGGACTCTAATTCTGCAAATGCGACCAAACACATGCACACATACCTACACAAGCCTAATCAAAGGCACTTTGCACACTCTCTATGCCTCCAGGAAATCCAGAAGACAACAAAAACCTGTTTGTTACCAATTCAATCGTGTTTTTAACAAACATTAACAAGACCAACAGTGAGCTATTTCAGCATCATTGCTTTCAGTCTGTCTCTGTCTCTGTCTGTCTGTCTGTCTCTGTGTGCTCTCTTACTCTGCATTTGTTCAGAGACATGAAAAGAAAAAAATCCCAGAACACCAGAAACTCTGCAGGATAAAGTATAATATATCAATTGCTGCAAATAGCAACTAAGATAGATTTCAAATTCAATTCAAACACACGAGTCAATTATATACAACAACAACTACATGTACACTGTGTACAATCATACACGTGCGGACATGTGCATACGTATATGCATACACACACACACACACACACGCACGCACTCACTCGTGCGCGCACACACACACACACACACACACACACACACACACAAAGTGCATTTCTAAAAGGTAAAAAGGGCTGAAATACTAAAGATACTGCAATATACAGTTCACATTCACATCTGAAGCTTTCAAAGAAATGAAAGACAGAACATAAACATGAAAGAGGAGAAAAGAAAAACTGCAATTCTAAAATTTACCAGAAAATGTCAGAACAAAACCCAACCTAGACAATCTCTCCACAAAACTGAACTTGCTTCCATTTGAGGGTGAAAGAGGCAAAAGCAAGGCAATGAAATGAGCAATTGAGAGATGACAAAATTATCAAGTTTCTAAAAACAGAAACAGCCAGTTCAAAACTACAGTTCATAACACACTTCAGGAGTGATTTTTACAAGCGATTAAGGCAGCCATGGATTGCAATGCATACTGCAGAAAAATCAGTACTTGAGATAAATTTACCACAAACAACCAGAAAAATTTCTCCTAGAACCAAGCACCTTCATAAACCTTAAAGTGTTTGGTGTGATACATGTTCATTGTTCAACAAGGATGCCACATACAGACATCGTGAAAAGCCAAGTATGTGATTACATTCACCAGGCACTCGAGGCTCTGATTTGCAGTCTTTAATTCTTCATTCTCAGCCATTTCCACTCCACTCTTTCTGCAGACAATCCTTGATTACACACATCCATCAACACCAGGTCCAGTCAGCGCCACATACCATCGTCAACAGGATTAGACTAAACAGAAGTTGGAAACAACCTACCGGAGACGTCGACAATGTCACCAGGAACAAGATCCCTTGCCCGTATCTGCTGTACGCCCTTGTGGTTCTGGCGCAGAACCTTTGCTACCTCCGGCTCGTACTCCTTCAGCGCTTCAATTGCGCTCTCTGCGTTCCGTTCCTAAAGAAAACACGACACAACAATCAACATAACAACTGTCTATATATTATTCCAGCGCTAATCCTCATCTGATTCAGCAGTTTTAATCCATCTCTTTCCCTCTCTCCCCTCTCTCTCTCTCTCCCCTCTCATTTGTTGTCTCTACAGTCTGCTACTACATACTGCTTTATTTTCAAAGCCTTGCTTCGTCCGTCTTTCAACGACACAGTTATAAAGCAGCACATAAGTCAACAAAACAAAAAAACTCTTCCTACCCATGATCACACTTGATCTGATAAAAAGCCAATTTCCAATAAATGTTTCAACTACAGTTTTTCAACGTTTTAGTCTGCTATTTCAGCATCACAAATTCAATCTAAACTGGCTGTCAGCTAACAGCAAACAATGGCTAATAGGGTTCTGTATCACAGCAATGCATCAGTTAGGTCCTCTCACCAAATTTTCAATCAGCAGGGAAGTTATCTTTGAACAACACTTTTATTCTGGCAATAATATTGAACAAGAGAAATCTCAAGGTCAAAAAATATAAATTAGAAGAAACTATTAATTAATTAAAATTAAATATTTATAAATTAATTAAGTCAAATTAATTATGACAAGTTACCTGCCAAACTCCAACTATAGCATTGGCGATCAGAATCAACAAAATCACAAAAGGCTCCACAAAGGCAGTCACCTGGTCTTCAGATTCTTCAAACAAAGCCAGAATCTATAGCAAATAAACAAAACCAGTAATTACCAACCAGAATAACATAAGCCTAGTTAGAAACTACCATACACTACAGTTCATCCAAAATCCTAGAATCTACAAGATTCCTCTTCCCTATTTTACAAATGCTGGCAGTGTTCTGGCATATTCCGAAAAGAAGTCGACTACTGCAGGGACAGGGACAGGGACTGAGCCAAAGAAATAAGGCATAATGAGAATTCAGCCAAGACTGACAAATGGGCTAAAATTTATTCAGCCAAGACTGACAAATGGGCTAAAATTTATTTTAAAAAATTATCAGAAAGGGGCTGATAATCCTCAAAATATAAATATAATAAAATAATAGAAATCTTGAGTTTCTTATAATTTCAAGCAACATGAGAATTTTAAGGTAAAATTTTCTGGTTCGGCTAAATGTGTACAAACTTGCTTGTGACAAAATTAAATTCAAAACTTCGATATAACAGACCCGGTTATAATGTATATTTGGTTATAACGTACTGCAATAGATTGTCCCATTTGATGCACTATTATATTGGATAGCATTGGATATAGCATACCTCGGGCATTATGCACTCAATTTTACGATTTGGTGTCACCTAATCCTGCGTCACATAAACCCACGTCACTTAAACACATATTATAAACATAGTTAAAATGTTTTATTAACTATATTTCTGTTTTGATAACCATGCCATAATTTGAAAATTTGTAAGACAGTCTGAAAGAATCAATTTTAACTATAGAAAGGTACACATTAAAAACACCAAAATGTTAAAAACTAAAACATGGAAGTTACTCTGCGCCTAGCATAATAATCAGGTAGAAATTGTCACGAATGCAAAAGGTGTGCAATTGACTTCAAATACACTAAAACACAAAACCCAGCAGCACACAAGTATTTACGCAAATATTGTCTAAACTCAGTGCATGACTTCGGTATTATCTGACTGGGTTTAACTGATGCGGGTAACGGGTATAAGTGATGCAGGTTTAAATGACACCTGTATTATCAGATCGTGTTTAACTAACGCGGGTTTAAGAGATGTGGGATTAAGAGACGCATAACCCAATTTTGCACACCCACTAAGTACATTATAGCAAAGTACTGTACACAAACTCACACAGTAATAATAATAATAATAATAATAATAATAATAATAATAATAATAATAATAATAATAATAATAATATAGTAATAATAATAGTAATAATAATAATAATAGTAATAATAATAATAAATCCAATGCAGTGCCAAAAGACACTGTGTTAAATTATTATTATTAGCTAGACGATTTCTATAGCGCAATAAGCATGGCAAAAATGGCCAAAGACAAGAGTGCTTTACAATGCTACGTATAAATAGGCAAAGTGGCAAAATTAAAAGAAAACCAATGGCCTGAAATAATCAGCACAGCAGCAAAGCCACAAACGACTACAGTTCAGAAGATAAGTAGACGAAATAAAACTCACAAACGAAATTACGGCCGCAAGAAGCAGAATCTTCACTAGAAGATCGTCAAACTGTTCCAAAACCAGCTTCCACAATGGTTTGCCTGATGCAGAAAAATACAGGATATACCAAACAGAAACCAAATCACACAGCAACGTGTAAATAAAATTTATCCTTCCTGAAACTAAGAAACCCTAGTGTTCAATGACAACCACATCCTGAACAATAAATCAGCTTTAAATAGGTCGGCTAAAACAAATTTGTTGAACCTAACAGTGCTTGTTTGAAATAATATTACACACACAAATGGCTAAATACCGCGTAACTCATCAACAAATTCTCTTATTTACTATTCAAAATCGTTAAAGTCTTTAATAAAATAATATTCCAGAATCTGCATTAAAACAGCATTAAAGAATACACACACACACACACACACACACACACACACACACACACACACACACACACACACACACACACACACACACACATAAACAGTTGATTGTTGATTACATGAAGATTCAATGTAATAATCATAATGCAAAAAGACTAAAATCCTAACCCTGCCACTCAAAATGTTCTGTATGCAGTGGCACAAAATCCTATGATGATGGCATACAATCTTAGGATCATTGGCATAAACTTGGATGAAAAGTTGGGGGCCCATCCCTATACCTTCTGCCTTCCCTATGGTAGCATCTAAAAAAACAATGGGCTCAAGTCCAGACTGGAGTCAAGGCCACAACTTTCGAGGCCAAGGCGAGGCCAAGGACTTGTTACACGAGGCCAAGAACAGCAGGTCCAAGGCCAAGGCGACCAGAGATTCGAGGCCAAGGACACAAGGTCTGAGGTCAATGCCGAGGACCTCTGAATGTAGGCTTTTACACTACAGAGTTTGATTGTTGACAGATGCACAGTTGCTAAAGACAAACTGATAGACTGAAACACCTAAGTTGGTATGTTGTGGTGAACTGGCAAAGGACAGACCTGGCACTTCAACATATAAGCAATATCTAAATCTTCAAAAGTGACAAATTTCCAAAGTATATTGATGAAAACTCTATAAAACCATATATTATCAACATCAACAGAACACAAAATGCCACTTTCAGTTATGCTATTACTAGCATAAATTCGATAAGTTTTTTTCAAGTAAAAGTTAAATGTTATGACCGTTCATACTAAATGTGCTTGATGCATTTCAGAAATACTAAACAATAGGGGTTAAACGGAAGTCAGGATTAATAAATAAGTAAGGAGACTAGACTATATGTGTTCAGGTATTATTTGTCTCCTTGATAATGACAAGAGGGCTGAGGCACACTTCAAGCTGACAGTCCAACAGTGTGAATGTGTGATGCTCTTGTTTAATTCCATGGCGAGATGGCTTGGCCCCAAGTGCAAGGCCAAGGAAAGGACTTTACTCCTGAGGGCAAGGCCAAGGACATCAGGTCCGAGGCCAAGGACTTGCATCAGGAGGCCAAGGCCAAGGACGTCACTTGGCCTCAAGGCCAAAGTCACGACCTCGAGGACTCCAAGTCTGCTCAAGCCTAGCAGCCTATGCCTATGATGGAGGCCCTTCAAGCCTACCACATCTACACCAAGTCTTTTTTTGTTTAGTCAAACATCATCCAAAGCCCATTCAGTGTCCCATAAAAGTGTGAACCTCCTTATTCCAGAAATGACGTTCTGCTCGAGTTGGTGACATGCTTAAAAATGCCCACGGCCTAAGCAAGACAATGCCCCACTTTCTGAAGCATCTCATTGCCCGTGTCTTCATCAGTGCACAGTAAAATTATAGTTGAAGAGGCTCTGAAGGGCTCATCAGAAGTGGTGCTATAAAAATTTCTGCTGCATTACATCAGAGACTGAAAATAGCATGCAAGAACTGTTTAATGCAGTATATCATGTTTTTTTACTTTCCTGCTATCTGCACCGATTAGATAAACACAACAAACCATTTACTTCTGCTAATTTTGCATACAGAACGATGCTTTCTTGCACTTCATCAGAAAGAGAAAATCAATGACTCATTATGAGTGACTTTCTATCAATCAATGACTTTTTACCAAGAACCTAAAAACCCACTTATTTGGATTGAGTTACCCGTAATTAGTATTTGTGACAAACACATGTCTCTTGTTGTGGGCTCTAGCCCTGCTACTGCGCTTAATAAATCAGCCTGAATAAATAAATAAATAAATTATAAACAATAAACAGACACTGCAATTATTTAAGGACCAGCAAAATCTAGTTCATCAGCAACACCTCCAGCAAACAAGACTGATCAAATTACTGATCAAAATAATGCCCAAATCAACTATGTACGGCCAACGAGGGATCTTGGGTTAAGAAGTTTCCTCCATCCTATAAATGGTGAGCTCACAGTGCAACCAAATGATTTATAAAAGACATGTTACTAAATGCATTAGTAAAGTAATAATAATAATAATAATGTCATGTCCTGATTACAGCAATTGTTCTGTAAATTCCAAAGAAAATCTACACAGACAGTTCCAGATTATGCAAACTGACAGCATAAGCAGCTCTTCAAATTCCAGCTAACTGCTCTCTACTTCCAAGTCAAATTTACCCAAATTGTCCTAAGTCAGATGCAATAAAGATCAATTTTGAAAGTCTTTCCCCTTCTCCAGGTGTTTTGTTTTGCATCCGAGAAGCTCTCCACCATTTTATTTTAGAGTGGCCTGGTGGAAGGAAGGGTTGTGGCGGCAATGAGACATGCTGGCATTGAAGAAAAACGCATCTGTTTAATACAGGCAATTATATAAAAAGTCAGAAAGTGCAGTGAAGATAGATATGGAATTGTCAGAATGGTTTAGGACAAATGTAGGACTGAGACAAGGATGTATGCTGTTCTCAATGCTTTTCATTGCCATCCTTGATGCAAGTTTTTAAATAGCAATTGGAGAGCTGAACATAGGCATAAGGTGCTGCTGAGAAAATTAAACAATCTAAAGTTTGCAGACGATGTCAGCCTTATCAAAGAAATCAAATCAGATCTGCAAACACTGACCAACAAAGTCAATCTAACAAGCAAACAATTCAGGCTTACAATATTATTAACCTCAAGAAAACAAAAACCACGGCGGTCAGCTGAAAAAGAAAGGCTCACTATTGGAAGAGAAATTGTCAATAATGAGAGTTATGCAAACGATGGGGAGATAACGAAAAATCTGGAGCAGCAAGGGCATAAACATACAACACTAAAGTCACAAGTCACAATATACAACACCACAGTAGTCCCGCATATAATAAACGGTGCAGAAACATGGAGAATGAAAGAAACTGATGAACACAGGCTGTTGATGGCAGAAATGACCTGCTTAGGGAGAATCCTTGGAGTAACCCACTACAAAAGATAAGAAACAAAGACATCAGATAGTGTATCAGCCTATATCAGTGGTTCCTAACCATGGGGTGGAGGCAGGGGTACTTGTACACCTTGGGGGTACTTGAAGGACTTTGTGAGGGAGTATAATGATCGGGAAATAAAGACTTTTACCTAAAGGTACTCTGTACACTGTACAGATTCTGTAGAAATTTTTGCACTAAATTAAAAATTCCAATAGAAAAATTACCACTTTCTGGCATGTTGCACAATCAGTGACAGATGCACGTTGCAGCATACTTTTTCCAAAACCGGTATATTGCAGAACATAAAAACTTTAGCATTCAGATAGGGTATGCTGGTAGGTGATACTTCACTCGCTTATACATGTCTCAGGGGCACGTAATCATAAAAAGTTTAAGAATCACTGGCTTATATGAAACAAATATCGACAAATTAGAAAGAAAAACAACTGGTATGGATATGTCAATAGAATGGATGAAAGGAGACTACCATACAAGGCACCCTACACTCAAATAGAAGGAAATAAAGGAAGAGGAAGACCCAGGAAAAAGTGGATGGACAACATCAGAGAAGAGATGAACATGAAAGGAATTTCATTTGTAGAAGGGAGACGATTGACAGAAGCAAAAACTTCTTGGAAACATTATGTGTCTAGCTATTGCTGCTAAAGAGTTGGCAGAGAACAAGATGATGATATGATGATGGAGACCATTTTAAACTAAAATGGTTGAGAGCTTCTTGGATGCAAAACAAAATCCTAAAAATTATAATTCAAAGTTATAATATACAGGGAAATATTTGCTAATAAATCCTGGAAATTTCTATGCTAAAATAATAGAAAAATGTTTAGAATTAACAAAATTAGAAAGAGAACTTTTTCTGAAGGGTTCTCTAAATAAAAAAGGAAATGCAAGAAAAAAAGTTGATCTATCTAAAATGTGTCTCTGTCCACCCCAACTCCAAAACTGATTAAGCCAAACATGGTTTCATATATTAAAAATTAATTAAAACAACAGCAATATTAATATCAAAAACACACGAGAGGCAAAGTAATTTCTTAAAATACCATTTTAAAGCTGGGAATTTTAAAATAAACATATGTATAATTTTTACATACCTTCTTCAGCTGGCAACTCTACAAAACACAAAGATATGAAACTATTACAAGATACAATAGATGCTAACAGTACCTGTATGATAACAAACAAAACCAAAATGTTTGCTAAACATTACTTGTGCCAACAATTTTCTCTCAGAGAATGCAGGTGTGTGCAAAAATTTAAAAAAAAATTAAGTATAAACATATTCACATCTAAGAGAAGATATTTTTGTAAGAACAAGCAGAAATGCACTGTTATGAAAATTTAAGTCCACAAAACAAACATGCATGCTATAAATTATAATACTATAATTGCCAAATGAATGCTCCTATCACAAACTTAATGCTGTTCCCACAGCAGGGTTCCATTTGCATAACAATCTATCTATTGCAAATGGCTATCATGGTAATGCAATAAAACAAATGTTAAAATCTGATCTAGTTCATGAATTCCAATGGTATAATAATCTATTCATTAGCAGTAGCCAGGCAATTTCACTACCACTGACATCACCATTGCACTATGCTGATACATAATTCAATTGTCATTGTCATTGACTAGACAAAGCCTGAATTTATAAAATATGTACAAAATTGGTCAGTCTTGCTTTCATTCCAGTTACTTACAGATTCTTATCTACCTGCATATTTATTGTGTATCAATTTCAAACTGCCCAAGTTTCAAAGTTTTATTCAACAATAAAGCAAAATATAATTTTAAAAAACCTAAACAGGCCAGTATGTGCTATGTATTGCTAATTTTTCAATAATATAAATGTAATGTCCATATTGTCAAATTGATCAATTCATGATGCTGGCAACTTGCTCCCATCTTTGAAGTTTTATTTATTTATTTTTAGAAACACTAATTTGATAAAAATGTTCTTTAACTTATAACCTAGATAGGCCATTGAGCCATCTAGGCACTATATACATACAAAATATAACAAAACAGAGGGCAAGAAAGACAAAGAAAAAGATGGATGATAACATCAAAGAAGACTTGAAAATGAAGAACTTGACAATAATATTATAGAAGGATGCAGATAAACAAAAGACCAAGTAAAGTGGAATTGTTTTGTATCTAACTATTGCTGCCATGCAGGCAGAAAGTGAAGATGATGAGATCTTATAACCTAAATTTCAATGTAATTAAATATCTTCTCATCTTAAACTTAAAAGCAATATTTCAAGTATAATAATATTACATAAAAATCCAATAAGATTGGTTGTAACTTAATGCAGAACTAGATAGATATTATAAGTGTGCTGTCCAATTTAGGATTTGCAAAGTTTATGACCTGGGAACTTCCAATATTGACATATCATATATAAATAACTGATCAAAGCATGGTTTACTAAGAGTGACAATATCTAGTATACAGTTCAAACATAAATGACATTGAATCTAAATTTTGTGATTTCATGATATTAAATGTCATAACAAGAAGCTTCTGGTATGTTGACAATGTACTGAAACTCCTACTGCTCAGGCTGTTCACAAAATATGAAATATCCAACAAACATATCTGCTTATATAATATATATATATATATATATATATATATATATATATATATATATATATATACTATATATATATCTGATAATATCTTTAAGTGTCTGAAAATGCAAACACTCAAGCAAAAGTAGTAAGCCAATGAGGCAGTTCTGCCACTACATACACACATTTTCACTGCATCTACCGCTTTTTCAGTGTCAATGTCCACCAGAATTTTTCACAAAACCTACTGACATGGCAAAAGCTACTGTAAAACGATTTCATTCAAAATTCAGAATCAACTTTTTACAAATCTCCTTTATGTTTCAAAACAGTTTTCTGGGCCTTTGGAAGGCCTGCAGGTTTTCACAATTCAAGCTCATTTTTGGAAAAACTTAGGCATGATAGGCAGTCATAGCAAGCATTGAGATAGAGTATTGTCCTTGTAGTGGGGTCAAAGTAAATCTAAACTGCACGACATTGGTTCTCTGAAATCTATCTAAATCATACTTGACACAAGGTAAAGTGTTGCGCACTGCTCTAAACACGCCTCTCTCTCTGCTATATTGTTCCCATCACAATCACTCAATGCAGGTCGGTGATGGCCTTGGGCAGTAAGTACTGACATCATCTGGCAATGTTAGGAAATGTCTGCCTAGAAAACAAGGCCAAGAGAAGCAAACTCACTGTCCGAAAAAGATTCAACATTCAAGAATCCAGTCAACAAATGCCTAGAGTCTGTGCAGTTTCCCACAGTTCTCTTCCCAGACGCAGTCAATAAAAACAATCCGGGAGAAAGAAGAAGCACGTGACTCATACAAGAATTCATGAAAAGCAGAAAGGGAAAGAAACACAGACCAGAAAAATGCAGATGCACGTAAGCAAAGCGATGCGCAAGCCAGTTGTGCCATCGGCTGAAAGTTGAATAATTATCGGTGGAAGTTCTGGGCATTTCCAAAGCAGACCATCAGAAAATTGATTGAAATTCTATAAGCACCACCCCATAAAAGTCAACTGCTCCACCTTTGATTAATTTAAAGCAAATGACTACTAGTGAATTATATCTTTCAAATCATGAAAAATGTGCATAAACTTAGAAACCAGAGCTAATTATGCAGCATTGCAAAATTTCCAACAAGAATAAAGCAAACTCACCGTTCGGCCCATACTTTTCCTGCGCAATTCGAACCTCCTCATCAGAGAGACCAATATCTTCATTACTCTTGTAATACCTCAGCACCTCCTGCACTGACAGAGTATGTGCAGTGTTCATTCTCTCTACAATTGTCAATAGGAGGTCAACAATAACAACAACACCCAAGTTACAACATCAAACTAGGTCAGTCAAAGTTACATCAGGCATGACATTTAATGCATGAAAACTGCAAAATGCATACGAAACTCTATAGGGGATGTGGCGACATAGTAGTAGGATTCTTGCCATGCAACTGAAGGGAAGAGGGTTCGAATTTGACTCTAGCCACTGCGTAGCATGCTGTCCGCCCTGGCTTGCTCTGCACTTATGACCTTCACTTTGTGAATGACTTAACATGTGCTAACAACCATCTAATAATTTAATAATGGCTTAGTGCTAATAATATTTTTGCAACATTGGTTGAATGAGGGCGGTTGCCCTTTCCTCTGTTCCTTGCTTTCCACTAAGTTATCACTTAACATACTCATTCACAGTAGAGTTGATTGTGTAAGAGCCTGGGGACAAACCAACCAAAGCTTTTGCCACTGTCACTGCCAAACCATACCCCAAATAAAATAAAATAAAATAGTACACAATAAATTGGAACATTTACACTGTTTCAAGTACAAGTCAAGATATAAATGTATGTAAATGCAAGAAAGGAATAAAAACACTGCAGATGCAGAATTCCAAAACATAAAACCTCATGATAAGCATTGTCTTCAGCAACACTTGAATACAAATGGTAGTCTGGCTAACAAGTCAACACGCAACAGATTCATTTTTTAATTAATTTAAATCTAAAATATGACTGCTTTGAACATATTATGATTAAAACTGTCGACCTTAATTCAACTTCTCTCTTATCTAGTAAAGATCATTACAGCCAAGTCCATTCTCAACAGATCACAGAATGTTTTAAATGATACTTAATTTAAAGCAGAATATTTTACTGTAGTCTTGTTGTAGTAGTTACAGTAGTAGAATCAGTTGTTGGCATAGCTGCAGTTGCTCTAATAGTCATAACAGTAACAGAGTATGGGAAGCAGAAGTAAAAGCAGAAATAATATTAGAGTTAGTACCATATAATTGCATTGCAGCGACAGTAGTAGTAACAGCAGCTGCTGTAGTATTATCAGTAGCAGCATGTAATAGCAGTGCCAATAACTATAACTATAGTAGCAGCAGTCGTCAGTAGTGTTTTTACAACCGAAACTTTATAACTATATAACTCGTCTGCGCTCTAGCCCTAAAAGCAACCAGGACTCTTAACTCTATAACTCGGCTCCCGGCAGCTTGGACTCTATCCACATACTTTGGCTCAGGACTGCCGGGACTCTATCCACAAGGAAAATAATATTAATAAAAACAAAAATATTTTAAGTGAAGTGTCTCGGTGACAAGGAAGTTACAATCATCCTACAAACACACAAATTAAATGGAAATTCTTAAATATGAAAAATTACATTATAATGCATGATTAGAAATGTATCAGAAATATGATGGTGCTACATAAATCAATCACATTTTAGCGGCGACTGTCACCAGAACAAAGAGATTTCAATTACAAATACGCTTAACCTACATAAAACCTTCACGAAATTCTATTCAGTTAAACCGTAAATGTTTAGAAAATAATAAAAACGACGAATCTTAATATATTGACGTGAATTTTTATTTTTAACAATCGTCACATTTAAAGGACCGTCGGCGTCGAGACAATGAAATCCGATCCACGAGGACAATATTATTTCGCCAAATTACGACTAAAGTCCAAATTGCGAGCAAATGATACACTCACCCGTCGTGTCCGTCTCAGTTGAAGTCTTGATCGCCAGTTTTACCGATTAGATTTAGTCTTTATTTTCGAACAAATGTCTAAAATGAATTAAACGCACATTCGGCTTTCAACGAGGGACGAGACGAAAGCTTCTACCATTGAAGCCGTTCATCGACCGCTGAACCTTGTAACGCATTGGACCGTACCATTCGACTGAGGGACCTCGGGTTATTAACTTACTCGTTCAACGCCAGATACTACATTTTATTTTAATTTTTTTGCACATTATGTCAATACACCTAAAATAAAACAAGCGAAAATGTTCAAAATGCTGAAATATTAGCTATTATTGGTCTGTCAATAGAAACATTATGCTGTAAAACGTGGTCATCCCTTTTGCTTTGCCCCACAAGTGAATTTATTAGAGTCATGTGCTACGCTTAAGAACGCGATTGGCCAGAGTTTCAGTCATGTGATCAATTTACCATAATCATTCGAAGATATGCTCAATTTTTCAACGCTGCTTCGTCTACAAGCCGTCGCCACCATAGATTTTAAGTTACACTAGATAGGACCTCTCTGTGGTTAAGACGGCGTAAAGTTGAAGCAACTTTGCCAACATTTTACCCTCACTGTTGACATTATAAGCATTGTCCAACTGGCGGCCCGCGGGCCGGATCCAGCCCGCAGGACAGTTTCATCCGGTTCGCCACCGAGTTTGGGAAAAACAATTTTTGCTTTAGGACCGGTTATTACCGTTATTTTAGGACTAGGAGTTTATCAAATTACTTACTTATCCACAAGGACATAGAACAAGAATAAATAACAATGTGTGATGCAATGTTTCATTGTGTTCTTTACCTGCATTTACAATTTACACTGTTAATTACTTAGAGTCTTAGACTTATAGACTTAGGCTTAGAGCCTTAGACCAAGGTATTACCGGTAATTGTAATCATGTGCGGCACCCGACGTTGGGCTTGTAGTCCACTGCGGCCTGCCATCTGGTTTGATTTGGAGATCCCTGGTCTAGATACCTAGAACGTACACATTTATAAACTGGGGAAAATATCGGCCCGAAATGGAGGCCCGAGTCGAGGCCCGCCCTTACAGATAATATAGACTATCTTGCGCCCGGCCCGAGGTACTATGGACGGCCAAGGTAATTTCATAAAAGTATAATCTGCTAACACGATATTAAATACAATATTCGTTTGTAAACTCAAAATCAAATAATTTTCATAAATTATATTTTTTATATTTTTAAAATTATTTTCTTAGCTGTTCTCTAATTAAAATTTTTATTACAGCTTAGTTGTAACTATTGTATAATTGTCAATAGAACATTAATATTTTGTTGCTGTTAGGAAAGAGGAGAAAAAGGCAAGACTAAACAAATATAAACTTGAATTTATTAAAGAAATATTGTTAGCGCCTGAAATTCAATACAAGGCCCGTAGCCTGTACATTTGCGCCGATATGAGATTACCTCGAGGCCCGTAGCCCGTACCGAGGCGCCCTGGGGGTACGGCCCCTCCCAGTTTATAAATTGAAAAAATCAATGTAAAATGGTGGAAAGTTGGCCCAACTTACAGATAATATAGACTATCTTGCGATAATTAAAGTCTATGGACGCCACCAGGGGCTTCTCGATCGCTACCAAGTTTTCGCATTTGTTGACGCCTGCCTATTAAAAGCTATTAACACGCTTGAATGGTTGTCTCTTAGACCAGAGGTTTCCACAGTTTTTTATCCGGGGACCACATTGCTGACTTCTGAAGGCTCGGTAGGCCACAAGCACAGTGGCGGCTCTGTAGGGGGACCAGAGGGTCCGTGCCTCCTATTGAGTGCCTGCCCCCCAGTGGCCCCTGTTGGGACCCTATACTTAATGCTACATACATTAAACAACAAATGGTTGGCCACCCCATGATTAGAAGTTGCCACCCCAACGCCCCCCCCCCACTTGCCAAATCCTAGAGCCGTCACTGCACAAGCACAAGAAATTAAATTTAGTAGAATAGTTTTAGTAGGCCTACGAGTACGATGTGCGGATGTTCATAATTTTTGCCACCGGTCGGATTGGAGACCTCTGCCTCAGACGATCGAGTGGGCACTGGGCAATATGCTGCCCACCGGCGGATTTGGTGCCGTCCGCAGGAGAACGACTAATTAAAATTCAAAGGCTAACAGAATCGTTTTATTAAAAAATTCAAAAATCTTATAGAATCTATAGACGTTTATTGCACATTGCATATGCCTATATAGGCGGGCCTATACATGGTGTTTCATTAACTAGCGATCCCTTTGTATTTTGTTTACATTTTTGACGAAGTAGGCCGGTTTAAATGAAAATTGTATATCTGATAATCTCACTTGCGTGCAGACTGCAGAGTGGGGGCGGTGGCCCAGGGCATCCACCAGGTGGGGCATCCAAATTGACTTGACGACCTTTTTTCATTAAAACCCTCAAAAATTATCGATTTGACCCCGGGCATCCACATCAAAGAGGGGCATCCAAATTGACTTGGCGACCTTTTTTTGGCTCGTCCGCATTTTTCAAGGTCGCGGGGGGTCATCCAAATTCAATTGGCCCCGGGCACCACACCACCTTGGCACGCCACTGGTAAATCGCCAGTGCTTACTCCTGACCCGCGCTTATCTTAGCACAGGGGGGTAATCCAGTGTTGGAGCTGTAAAATTTGAGCCAGGGGGAGGGGGCTGAGGACTGAAATTCAATGAATGACAGAAGCTGCATGTATGATTGCGATTTTGGGAGAGCTGCAAAGTTAGCTGGGGTTCCCCCCATCCCCCCGGCAACTCCAACACCGGGGCAACCTTTGGTTACAAGGGGGCAATAATAAATTTTGAACAGCGTGCAGAAGGTCGCATCTTTCGTTGCCTTTTCTACATTGTTTTCAACAGTAGCGACAGTAACTGCAGTCACGTAACAGTAGTAACTGGTAACAGTTACAGTTAAACAGCAGTTTGAAGTAATTCACAATTTTACTAAATTAAACACTCGTGAGTCGTGACTCAATATTGCATGCATAAATAGGATCAATAAAATTTACATTGGCGATGCCCTGTAGGCCGACAATTAAGAGCCGGTGCCCGGTGGCCTCGGGTTGGTCATCGCTGCCCAGTGGCGGCTCCACCGGGGGGGGCCAGGGGGGCCGTGCCACCCTATTGAGAGCCTGCCCCCCCAGTGACCCCCCAGTTGGGACCTTATACTTAATGCTACATACATTAAACAACAAATGGTTGGCCCCCCATGATTAGAAGTTGCCCCCCAACGGCCCTTCCACTTGCCAAATCCTAGAGCCGCCACTGTCGCTGCCCTAACAGTTTTTAGGCTTGCCGATATATTCACGCTTAGTCAATGAAAGGGAAGTGCTTAGTACTCAATAAAAATATGCATTTTGCCAATAGGGGACTGCAGCAATTTTCTATTTATCGATTTGATTCATTATTCCAGTATTTAGGCCAGTGTTTTATACAGGCATGTTATGAGGGAAATCCCCCCAAAAAACCCTCAAAATCCCCCCAAATTGCAGCACAACATCTTTTTATTGAACTGTGCCTCTTCCCCTCCAGCCAAGCCCACCCCCAAGGCCTGGAGTCTGTAGAAAACACTGATTTAGGCCTACCGTCAATATCAATGAAATGAAAACAATAAACAAAAACGCATGACCGATCTAAAATTCAAAACAATTTAATCAAACTCTAATTCGGTCAACCCAATTCTAAAATCGAACGAAAACAGTTTTATAAAAGGACATTCTACAGTAGTTACATCAGAGCGGATCGCATCTGAGGATGAAGTTATAAGTCCATAGAACTAGGGCGCAGATGAAAGGAAGAAACCAGCGTAATTCCTGTGGCCCCACCCGCCCCTCATCTGCACGCTACTGCGATTTAGGCCTACATTTGTTTAATTAAGATAAGTAACTTTTGATGAGTAGTGTTTCCTTGCAAATAAGTTGAAAATAAGCAGTTAACAACCTGTCAATATGATCGTTACTTTTAAAAAATCCGAGAGTTTTACAAACAAATTTCAATAAACGATTAATCTTTTTTGTCTTTTCACAGTGTTCAACTTGAAATTTTTCGTTTGAAAGTCGTTTGTTGATCTCATCTGCAGACAAAATGAAAGAAATAAACCTCCGTCAGAATTTCCAAAGTTCGTTTTCAATATGAAATTTTCAGACGTTTAGGCCTACAATATGCCGATATTCTTAGAAGACAACTGTCATACTCAATTCTTCATAATAACCTCTTCGCTGATTAAGACTTGACCTTATTTTTTGTGCGACAACAAATATGAAAAATTATATAAACCTACCTAGGCCTGTTTCCAAAACAGAACTCCAGGGTAGGTCTAGGCCTATTGCCCTATTACTTTATTCTTAGACTTGCTGAACGGTCTCAGAAGCATAACAATTAAAAAGTTGGTCTTCACTTTTATCAATCAATCAACGAAATCCATCAAACAATCATACGACTTCTTTTGTGTCATTTTAATAATGCGTTCAGTATCAGTCAGCGGTCGTCGCTCATTGTTAGAAATCAAGTACTGTAGGTAAGTGGTTTTTAACCTTTTTATGATTACGTACCCCTGAAAGAAGTATAAGAGAATGAAGTACTCCCTACCAGCGTACCTTATCCTAGGACAAAAGTTTGTTCTCTGCAATTTATTGAAAATAATAATAAACCACAACAAACATCTGTTACAGATTGTGCACATGCCAGAAAGTGGGAGTTTTCTTTAAAACTTATAATTTAGTACAAAAATTTCTACAGTATTTGTATAGTATACAGGGTAAATTGTTGTAAAAGTCTTTAAACAGACATTATTTCCGGATTTTTCTGTACCCTCACAACATTCTTCAAGTACCCCAAGGGGTACGAGTATCTCTAGTTAAGAACCACTGCTGTAGGTGATAGTCGTTGGCAGGGTGCGATTTGTGACTTGGAGCAGTGGGGGGGGGCGGGATATGTCGAACTTGGAGGGATGTAGTTGTTGGGAAATGTAGCAGTGGGGGATGTAGCAGTAGAGGGGATGCAGTTGGGCAGTGGGGGGAGGGAGATTCCCCTCTTCCCCCTACAAATCGCGCCCTGGTCGTTGGTTGAAATTCTATAGGATTTGCTTTATACGCAGCTGCATTTCTCAGGCAAAGAGAAGTTAGTGCGAAGTAATTGAAGGAGATGAAACGGTCAAATGCAACGAGTAGACACTTGTACGGAAGTAGAATGAATGCAGTTCATACTTACGCGCAAAAGATTATATTGAAAATTCCAACTTTTTTTATAAATACGAATCTTTTCCAGTGTGTTTGGTTTTTGTAAGTATACAGGGTGTAAAAGTGAAAAGGGCACCCCTTTATGATATTTAATATCTCGGCTGCATGTATAGCGATTTCAATGAAATTTATAGGCCATATACCTGAGAATGTTTTTGATGCAATTGCCAAATTTCATGCTGATATCTTTAGAGCTTGCTAAAATATGGCCAAAAAACTCAAGAGACCCAAATTTTAAAATTGACAAACAGAAGATAACGTCATAGTAATTTGTATCATTTTAAAGTCTAAAATTTCGTCGTTGTCATTGCGCCAGACAAGGTCAAGGGTTACTTACGGCCAACAGATAAACACAACAGCATTATGATTGGCTGCAGGACTGTCAGGATATGCTTGGAGAAAATTTCATATTCCAGCAAGACGGAACACCTGCCCACTCTGCTCTCAGGACTCAGAATTTTCTGTAGCAACATTGTCCAGATTTCATCAAGAAAGATGACTGGCCACCCAACTCCCCAGATATCAATCCACTTGACTTCCACGTCTGGGGAATCATGATCGACAGATATCAAAAGTATCAGCCAAAGCCACAGAACATCACGGAGTTGAAGACGGTGCTGAAGAATATCTGGGAGAGTTTGCCTGAGAACCAAATCAAGAAGTCGATACTGCCAGTGAAGAAGCGCTTGTCGGCATGTGTGAAGGCTAAGGGTGGGCATTTTGAGCACCTGCTCCCGTAGCAAATAATCTGAGATCCCCTTTAAAACGGCCCTTTTCAGAGCCAAACAAATAAAAAAATTAATTGTTATTTTTTTATCACTTTATTATGACGTTATATTCCAATGTCAATTTCAAAATGTGGGTCTCTTTAGTTTTTTGGCCATATTTCAGCAAACTTTAAAGCTATCAGCATGAAATTTGGCAATTACATCAGAAACATTCTCAGGTATATGGCCTATAAATTTCATTGAAATCGCTATACACGCAGCCGAGATATTAAATATCATAAAGGGGTGCCCTTTTCACTTTTACACCCTGTAGAAACATTTTTTTTTCTTTTAAAAACATCCACACAGAACTACAAATCATGATGTCAAAGTTAATTCATTTGAAATAGAAAGGTTATCTATAATATCAATAATGTCGTTTGCATTAATTAGTAGGTTAAGTATGATTGGTCAATGGTCATATATAAGAACACGAGATTAAAACAGTACATAGGCTTGTCAATCTTGAGTGTCCATTCAAAATGCGATTTTTTTTTAATCCGAGTAAAGCGAGAAGCCGTCATTTTTCAAGCGAGTCCCTTCCAGAGTCAGCGTATATTTGATCAATGATGGACTTGAAATTTCGTGCAACGCTCTCCCGTTGTACGTTTCCTTCCACATCTACAGAGAAACCAACCAAAAACCATCAAAGGAGCAGTGGCGTTAGCGTGCACTCGGGCCGCCTATGGCTCCTGGCAAAAATGCCGCCCCAGTTTCACTCTTATTACACCTGACAACCTGACAAGCAAAAAAAGGTCGCTTCCAAAATTTACCCTTCCCCCATATGTGTGCCGCCCATGGCTAAAGCTATAGTAGCCATTGGGACGCTACGCCTCTGCAAACGAGATTAAATAAATGGCCTTGTCAGTATTCTATTCTATTCTATTCTATTCTATTCTATTCTATTCTATTCTATTCTATTCTATTCTATTCTATTCTATTCTATTCCATTCTATTCCATTCCATTCCATTCCATTCCATTCCATTCCATTCCATTCCATTCCATTCCATTCCATTCCATTCCATTCCATTCCATTCCATTCCATTCCATTCCATTCCATTCCATTCCATTCCATTCCATTCCATTCCATTCCATTCCATTCCATTCCATTCCATTCTATTCTATTCTATTCTATTCTATTCTATTCTATTCTATTCTATTCTATTCTATTCTATTCTATTCTATTCTATTCTATTCTATTCTATTCTATTCTATATTCTATTCTATTCTATTCCTTAGATAATTTATTTAACGCTATAGCATAGCTAGAGCTAAAGTCAAGAGCGTTTTACAAATGTTCGTAAGATATGCGAAATAAATAAATAAATGAATATAAATGTAGACGGGGACTCAGGACCAAAGCCGCCAGGTAGTCCGGGAAGGCTGGATCGTGCAGGGCTCGGAACATGAAGATACACCTCTTGTTGGCAATACGCTCCGGGATGCGAAGCCAATGTAGCTTCTCCTTCAGAAAAGGGGATATGTGCTCTCCCCTTCTTACTCCGAAGACCATCCGGGCAGAGGCGGCATTAAGAACCACCTGCAGGCCGACTGAGATGGTAGTCGGGCAGGCCCCAGAGAATACTGTTACAATAGTCGATCCTTTGAGGCTGAAAGCGCGGACTAGGCGAGTCGCCGCCGAGGTTGGTAGGTGACGACGGATCTCCCTGATCCGCCTAAACCAGTGTTTCCCAAACTGTAGGTTGCGACCCAAAAGTGGGTCGCAGGGCTCAGTCTAGTGGGTCGCGGAATAGCGCGAAATTAGATTCAAAAGTGTCATTTTCTAACCAATACCACAATGTCACAAGCCTTGAACATTGCAAGTAGGCTTAGATTTTAAGAACTTTAGATGCCTGCAAATCCTCCACACGCGGCTTATATTAAAATGATTAGTGTTTTACCCAATTATAGGCGACAATAAGTTTGCAGGATGGCGGCATGTTATAAAGCCGCTTAAGCGAGTCGTACAGTTCCAAAAGTTTAGGAAACCCTAGCCTTTAGTATTTTTATGAATTAATTTTATTTAGCAATAACGCAAGAAAAGCGTGTTCCGACCATTTTGCTCTGAAACTCCATTATCAATTTATTGGGGAGCTTTGTTTGAGCAGTACTGAAACGTAGCGGTTAAGCGATTCTGCCATACTCATAGGAATTTTAAGACGCGTAACAAAGGTATGTTCCTTGCAAAATTCTAGAAAAGATACTTTCAAAGAAATTTCAATATCTATTTCTCTCCATTTGTCTTATTTTTGGCAAAAATTTAAATAATTCTGCCTAATATAGTTGCCATGTTTTCATTCGAATTGAATCTGAGCTTTTGTTTTGTCATATATTCAAAACTCAGAAGATTCTTTTCACTAACGTTCGCCAGATGGCCAAATGCATAAAACAATATTACATGCTATGATTAGGGTCGCGGCACGTTACAAAACCGCTGGAATGGGCCGCGGTTCCAAAATGTTTGGGAAACCCTGGCCTAAGCTACGGTCTACCTCCATTCGTTCAAATTTCCTCTTCGCTTAACATTTTCAAAAAGAGGCTAAAAACTTGGTCGTTTCGCACTAGTTATGAACTTTAACTCTGTAATGTGTTCACGCAGCCAGTGTTTATTCTAGGCCCTTTTTGGGGGGATTCCCCCAATGAAAAAAATTCCACCCTCCCTTCCAAATTTTTTATATGTTGCATGGGAAGATGGAAATTGTTTTCCCCCAAAAAGGTGTGTCGACGAGAGATTTTTTATTTTTTGGAGAGGGGAAAAATAAGGAAGATTGTCACAGAGCGTTTAAGAAGGGAAAACGGGCAGATGACTTTTTTTGCCCGTCACCACATTTTTCTAGGGAGATGACCTGTTTTGCTCGTCAAGACTTTTGAGACGTCAAACCTTGCCCCCCCCCCAACATTTCACAATCCAAAATCCCCCCAATGTCAAGGTGGCTAGAATAAACACTGCACGCAGCCCACCTGTGGACGAGTCATCACAATAATCTGAACGTTACTTACTTACTTACTTACTTACTTACTTACTTACTTAAGCTGATGATAACAGCACAGAGAAACGTTTCCATTATGCAGAAAACACCATGAATGGAAGGACAACTGACATTAAGGCCGGGCAGAAAATATTGCTAGCCAAATCAATCGCCATAGCAGCCGACGGCAAGCTCAGTTGAGAAAGGAAGAGCCAGACACCCATCGTCTTTTGACGGAAGCGTCCTTAGATAGTAGACCTGCTTGCACATCTACCAGTCCTTAAGCCAGCGGTTCTCAACCTGTGGGTCGCGACCCCCACGGGGGTCGAATGACGATTTGCCAGGGGTCGCCCGAGACCATCAGAAATATGGGGTTGTCTCTTTTCCTGTTATTGTACAAAATTTTCTCAGTGGTAGTTACGACGTACTAGTTGTTTTACTATAATTGTCATTCGAGGATAGACATGGGGACAATTAAATAATAACGATTTTGAACAATTCGATTGTCGTAGCATTATTATTTTTAGCAGTTTACGCTGTGAACGAAAATAATTTTACCGTTGAGGGTTCGCCACATCATGGGGAATTGAATTAAAAGGGTCGCGGCACTATAAAGGTTGAGAACCGCTGCCTTAAGCATTTCAAAGATTGAAACGTAACTTACCCAATTCGCTGTTTCGTGCTGAGAGTTCTCTCGGTAGAATTGCCCATTTCTTTATATCGTGTCCATGGGAATTCGCCATTGAGTTCACTCGGTCGATTCCGTCTTTGATGGCTTTCACCAGAGGCTTGCACTTCTTTTCTGCCAGGTCTGAAACGGTTGTGGCATCACCTTTGAGACGTTTGATCCACTCTATTACCTCCGGCGACAGTTTGTCCAACGGCTCAGAAGTGATCGGGTCTATTTCGGCCTAAATCGAATATCATAATTACATAGTTCCATACACTGAAATTGTCATCCGAATACGAAACATATTGAGATGGTTATCTAGAAATTGGCGTAGGCCTCACTGAAAGGACATGTCTACGAAAGAGATACCGGTAGAGAAGCAGAGCGCCATAGAAGCTCGGAAATACTGGGAATATGACTAAAGAAAGTATAAACCTCGAAAACAATTTAAGTTAGAGATCAGACTACAAAGCATTTGCCATGAGACAAGTCAGAGTCTCAGAATAGCATCAGTGGCGGCTCCACAGTGGTGGGGGCAGGGGGCCCGTGTCCCCTATTGAGTGCCTGGCCCCCAGTGGCCCCCATGTTGGGACCCTATACTTAATACTACATACCTAACAACAAATGGTTGGCCCCCATGATTAGAAGTTGCCACCCCAACACCCCCCACTTGTCAAATCCTGGAGCCGCCACTGAATAGCATAGAACACAGAATAGAATCAAATGAAATGACTTAACAGTCCATTGACACTAATTTCCCCTCTCACTGAATGTCCCCATTATTTATAATTATTAGCGCCACACAAATCTAAAATAATAGCTTAGCAGCCATCGTGGCATATGAGATCGCTTTCTTTAACCATTCAATAGCCGTAGAAATGTTTATTGTTCATTTTTTTCGCCTCAAAAGTCAAGCCACTCTAGTCCGTCGTCATTCTTACAATCATATAGAATAATGTGATTTAAAGTGGTTTAGGAGGCTAAGTAACTAGACCTGTATGCGAAAACCACTGGTAGGCCTTTATCGCAGTCAAAGGCTGTCACGCAGGGGCGTAGCCAGGAATTTGATTCAGGGGTATAATGTGATTTAGGGGTATAAAGTTTACAAACTTTGAAAATCTTAAAAAAGCACATTAAAAATTTTAAAGTAGTCTGATTTTTGGGGAGTATATATACCGATATACTCCCTCGTCGCTACGCTCCTGATGTCACGCGGTGTGATAACCATGAACAACGCTGATGGGAACTCACTTTGATTGTCAGTAGAATTGAAAGGAACTTCTTCTGATGACCGACGAGCACACAGTTACTGATGCAAGGCAATCCTCTCTTCACAGCCTCTTCTATTGGCTTCGGATCAACTGATGCTCCGTTAATCAGGATTAAAAGGCCTGAATCTACTGTAGCAGCAACCGAAATCATAAGCACATGCATGCTTTACGTCAATTCTGTCAGTCCACACTTAGGATTTCAGTGTGATCACAATTTTCCCCAAAGTACAGTTCTATTTTACGACTGGCGAATTTAAACAGAAATGATCTTATGCGCTCTTTCGTCGTTTAAGTTTATCATTCTATTAAATGGAGGTTTACATTCAAATGTTGAATATACTGCTTATCGAACGCAAGCATATTAATCGGTCAAAAATGTATCATTAAAAATATGCCAAGAGACAATGCTATTGAAAGACGTCGATATATTGCATCAGAAGATCATAGGCGACTTATTACGAACTGGAGATATATAAAATATTACCGTCGCCTTCACCAAGAAGTGCATTGTTAGCCGGAGATGAGTCTGAAATAAAATATAAGAAGATAGTTTATAAGGCAATCGCTAGATGGCGTTGATGGCCAGTAAGGTAGTTTAAATAAGGGATCAATTAATAATAATAATAATTAAGGACCTTTAATAATAATAACTATATAATAAATAGGTGAAGGGCCTAGGGAAGTTAGACATAGAATATCCAGTAGAGGGCGCTAGGTATTGTCGAGTTATATCCCGATAGGTAGTTGCAGTTTAGCACACCTCTTTAAAGGTAGTGTCAGAGTCCTATAAATAGAGGTCCCTTAGATGGCCACGGGGCTGGTATACTGAGTTTCGACTTGGAGTGCCAAGTAGGTGGAGGTACCTTCGAGGCACTACATTTCCGCTAGGGAAGTGGCAATCCACCGCGGAAGCGGTTCCCAAGGGGCAGGGTTGTACCCCGTCAAAAGATAAAACCGCGGCGCGTTAGGAGAGAGAAGGAGCCCGTGGAAGGTCCGGTAGATCCCGAGGTAGTACCTGACAGAAGAGCGAGGTAGTACCTGAGAGAGAGAGAGCAAGAAGAGCGAGGTAGTACCTGAACGAGATATCGAGGTAGTACCTGGGCTAAGATATTGAAGTAATACATGAGAGGTAGAGAGAGATAGAAGTAGAGAGAAGGAATCAGCCATATAATATTAAAACCTTAGCCAAAAAGCTAAGTCGAATACCCACCCGCCTTAATTGAAAGAAAGATAATCCTGTTAGCGGCCGACGTCAGTCATCCTGGTAGATTAGCAATAAGGCCGGTTCGCAACACTACCATTATTTTTTCTTTTAAAATTAGCATATTGATTTAAATTACTGGTAATCAGTGTTGTAGTTGCCAGAGGGGTTGGGGGGGGTTGAACCCTCAGCTAACTTTGCAACCCTCCCAAAAAATCGCATATCGGGTATATACCGCTTCTGTCATTCATTGAATTTCAGTCCTCAACCCCCCAGCTCAAATTTCACAACTCCAACACTGCTGGTAATAAAGACACACTAGTGACTAGTCGATGGTACTCCAAATCTATCAGCAATAGGTCAAAAAGCCAATTCCAAAAACCAGTCAATGAGAACCAGCAATAGAAGAAAGTCCAACTGGAAGAGACGCGTCGTAAGTCTAGATTTAAAAAACTCATTTACCTGGAAGCCATAATCTATGAAACTGGGAGGCATGAAACATTAGAACATTAGGAGTAGGCGGTCATGTTTTGGCACGCTATTCTGACTTCTGATAATAACGTAATGGCGTGCTGAGAGTGGTGGGCGCGCTAGTACAAGTCGATAAAAATTTAAAATATGTTTGACGAGCAAAAAAGGGTGCCGTGTCAATTATGACGCCCCATCTGGTCGGCGTCCGTGGTCAAAGCCCTCCCCTTCTGCTCGCTACTGTTAATAATAATCCATTTACCCTTCCACTTCTTTCGTCTGCAAACGATCGCTACAAGGACAACGGCGACGATTACACAACAGGCAAAGGTCGACATCACCGCAACGATGACAGCGGTCGATGAATATGAATTCGTCGAAACTGAAAATAAATAATATATATATATATATATATATATATATATATATATATATAAATAATAAGAACTCGTTAAGTGATCAAGGGCCTATACAAGGTCTATGTCGCGTCGAAGAGGTTTTTCAATTGAGTGTTGACCAGTGTCGACTCCAGGATTTGAAGTGTGGGGGCGTTGGGATGGCAACTTCTAAGCATGTTGGCCAACCATTCGTTGATAGGTATGTAGTAGTAAGCACAGAGTCTCAACAGGGGCCACCAGCTTCTGTTGGTACGCAATCGTTATCTCCGATTCCGCAAAATAACAAAGACAGTATAGGCCATACAATGCTAAAAAAAGGATCACAGGTATTTGTTGCTATACTTACAATCAGTCGGGGCATTCGCCAAGAACAGCATTGCGTCAAAGTTGCAAGGACTCTGAGCGAATGAACAGCTGACTTGACATCGGTACCAGCCGGTTTTCGCGATCTCCAGAGGTTTGTTTTCCGACATGGTGGTCTCTTCAGCATTTCCGTCCGACCAAATCCATCGGTAGCTGCAATCAGTTGAGCTCGTATTTAGAGGACATGTCACGACGTCACCGATTATCTTCTGTGCTGGATTCCTTTCGCCAAGTGCGTCTAAAATCATTATGTATGGCACTATTGTTAACATTTTGGTCAAAATAAATACTAATAATAATTATGCACTTTTATAGCACCATTTATAATACCCAAGGGGTACCGATCGATGGTGCTTCACGTCCATCCGTCCATCCAGAGGCCAGACATAAGAGAAACAGCAAGACAGACTATGGAGGAAATGCTATTTGGAAGAGATGTGTTTCAAGCCTAGATCTGAAAATACTCACGCAGTTTGTTGAAAGATCTGACAACCAGTGGGAGAGAGTTCCAGATTTTTGGCCCAGAAATAGAAAAAGCTCTCTTAGCAATTTCAGTGCTGGTTCTAAGACCATTTAACAATGAATCAGCAAAGAGAAGATGGTGCTTGATAAAGCTAGAATTTCTTTAAGCTAAATTTCTGCTGAATGAAATTCAATCCTTAGCGTCAGGGGCGTAGCGACGGGGGTATAATCGCTATATATAGTACATACCCCAAAAATCAGTCTACCTTAAAGTGTTTTATGTGATTTATGTGATTTATATGATTTATGTGGTTTATAGTTAATTTTTATACCCCACCCCTCCCCAAAAATGATACCCTCCAAATCAAATTCCTGGCTACGTCCCTATGAAGTTTGCAGCCTTCTAAAAATCAAATGAAAGTTAGACTGACAGATAGCAATGCATTAAGCCATATCTATTCATACGAAATGTATTAGTTTATTTCGCTGTTCGATAAAATATCGAGACAATTAGCTTACAGTGTATTTTGACGACTTCTGTTTTGCAGTTGTACCGAGTAATTCCGGATCTGTTTGTGTGACAAACGAAGTAGGATCCATGCATCCCAATTTCACTGTATTCGGCATAATTGCAAGTCACTCGCCCATCTCCGGCAAAGCATGACGACTGTGGAACGGGCGATGCAATACCGCCTTTGACGTTGGCAACATGCCACTGCGGAGGGACGTTGCCTTTGTAGCTAATGCTGCAGTTCAACTGGACGACGGTCTCTTGAAGGCGACAGCTGTTCGGTCCAATGAGTTCCGAGTATCCGATATTCGTAGCACAAGTGGGATCTGCTTCTGAATAAAAAATATGGGGCAATGCAAAGTTGTGAAATGTATGCATATTCTACTGTATGCGCCGTGTACAGCCATCTTAATTTAATCTTTTATTAACTATTTTCATCTTCTACTAACACGCATTATTAAGTGAATTCGATTTAGAAAGGTTTGAAGAACTACTTCGACCATTGTTGTGACGTTCGAAAGTTTTAATCTTCATTATTAAGGTTTTAAAATCCATAAAGTTCATGTTTTAATTGTCACTGCCAAACTGCGCTAGTAAAGGTGGCCCATGAGTTAAAACGTAAAAGTTACTGCACGAAGCAGCAAGTTACAGACCTCCATAATACAAAATTTCTAGTAATTTATGACAACTACGACGCTCCATACTAGCCCAGGTCTATTATTTAGTACTATTGTTTTTATTAATGTAACTATCTATGTTAAAATTATATTTTATATAAATAGGAAATTCGAAATTTTACGAATTTTTATGAACTTATTTCTGTTTGAACTTTTATGAACTTTATTTGTGTCTGAACTTTTATGAACTTTAAAAAAATTTGAACTTAATATGTATGAGTTCAGCGTTACTTTTATAATTTTATTCAACTCCGAGTCAAAGCGCGATGCAATACGGTGCTTGCGAAATCGGGTTTCGCAAACTCCTTATGATCTCGGACTAACTTTTCTATGACAACTTTCGGGAAAAGACCAGAACCAAAGTCAGTTGACATTTCTTTCAGACATGCAATTGTTCTATTTAATAACTATTTTTATAACATTTCGACTATAATGAAATACTGCAGCCGTCTGTCCGATTTTCGCTAAGGGACCTTCCATAAAGTACGTCACGCTATTTTTGTCCATGTTTGACCCCTCCCTTATCGCAAACTGTTACACATCTCGGATCCCCTTAAAGCGTCGTCCATAAATTACGTCACGAAGGTTTTCTATTTAATATTATATTCGAGTTTCTCGTTCACTTTTCTGAAGCAAAACAAATAGTTAACTTCCAACAATGATAACAAATATAATTGAGACCTAAAATTTAACGTATCTCTGGAAAAGTGTCAATGAACAATTAAGAACGTCTTTTACTATACCTGCTATCAGGTATATTTAAGGTTTTATTTAAACTTAAATTGTGACGTCACGCTGGTCCTCACCTCCCCTCTTGCCCTGTCACAAAGTGTCAAACTTTCTTAGACCCCTCCTTCTCGAGCGTTACATACTTTATGGACGACACCTAGGCAATTCAACCAGAGATTAAGGCTAACTGAATAGGTCGATGTTCTCGATTGCATGTATTATTTGTTAAAAGAAAATTTAAATAAATGGCTATAGGATTCACCGTGGCTTTATCGCCTACTAAGCAACTTAAATTCAATTAATATTAAAATGATTAATATAAAAATTAGAAATAATATTAATAAATTCAAATTTTCTTATTTTCAAATTAAAATATCGGAATGAAATTTCATTGCGATGCATTTTACTTTCAGTGGTCGCTATTTCTTTCCGACACAGAAAAGACCTAGCGGTTAAGAGATGTTGTCTAATTTATAGAAATTTTTCGGCGTTTTAAAAAGGTGTGTTCTATGCAATTTCTAAAAGACTAAAATACAACAGTGTTAAAAGACCGTTACTCTTCTCTCATCTTATTTGGCAAAGCATAATGGCATACCTATATAACTTCATGGTGAGGTTTTTATTTGATATCTTCAAATGTTCGTCTCATGGTTTTTCCCAAAATTCAGGAGGTTCTACTTCCAATGTTCACCAGATGGCGAATACTAATATTAATTGACTTTAGGTAAGTAAGTAAGTAAAATCTCGTAAACTTATACAGCTGCTTATTCTTATTCGCTTAATCTTTCTTGCAATAGCTATAGGCAAGGTGGTTTGTCGGCCGGGCAGTAAGTAGTATTATAGTAGTAGATATTAATAGTACTATAATATATAATTTAAAAATATTAATATAATTAATATACTACTACTACTACTACTACTACTACTACTACTACTACTACTACTACTACTATTATTATTATTAATAATATTAATAATAATAATAATAATATTATTATTATTATTATTATTATTATTATTATTATTATTATTATTATTATTATTATTATTATTATTACTGTTATGTGTACGCCGAAAGTTTAGCGAGCGTATGTGAATATGGGCTTTGAACAGTGGCATAGCGAAGCAAAGTGACGCCTGGAGTGAAAATAAAGTAGAAAGTGTCGCCCTTCAGTGACGTACAGAGAGTGGGCGCCCGGGGCCAAGTCGATAAAAAAGCGTTTGACGAGCAATAACAGGTCCCTTCTGTCGGCGCCCTTTGCCACCGCCCCACCTCCTCCCCCCCCGCACTGCCTCTGCACGCCCTGCTGCCTCCATTGTCCGTTTCTATCCGGTTACTGAAGTTTGCTTTTGAATTTTGACGGATTATTTTACACACGAATTTCTGTTTTGTTAAAACCGAAAATTACACTCCTAGAGCTTGTACCCGGGGCGGTTCGCCCCTGCCCCTCGCTACAACACTGGCTGTGAAGAAACCTTTAGCTAAGTTTCTTCCTGAACGATATATGATTGTTCAGCTAATGGGATTACGTATTTCTCGAGCAATCGTTATCTACACTTATGGCATACTTGAGTATATATATATAGGCCTATATATATATATATATATATATATATATATATATATATATATATATATATATAGTCGCTGGATCAATATGCTGCAATTATAAATAATCGATACCATTATCTATGCAGAGGCCTACAGCCTAAATAGGAGCATTGCTTTTGCCTATAGTTATGTTGCGTAAAGAGGCTCAGAGTTCATAGTCCGAAATTAGGCTAACTCGTTCATAATCAATCCTGAGAAGAGGGGGTGCAACCGGTACATTGTTCTGGGGCCCATGAAGCTCAAAGGGGCCCGAGTCCGGTTATGATGATGTATTAACAATAGTGTGAACCCTGAAAAAGACGCTGCCAACTGGAAAAAGGTCATCTTCGTCATGAACTCAGGGCCCCCGGGACGAATGTCTGAATAGGGGAATAGGGACCATGCAGGCCGATGCTGTTAAGTAATTCATGCCATAAGCCATCATAAAAAGACTGACAAGCATAAAAAGGTCATCAGCTTTTTCACACACTTGGTAGGTCAGAGGTCTGTGACATTTTTTGTACCGGGGCCCGGAAATTCTCTCGGCGGCCCTGTTCTTAATTAATTATTTTCAAAATCAGCGATTTGAAATTGCATTGTGGTGATCTATTGTAGCAATAAAAATTATGCGAATGATAATCTACAGAAAATTATAATTTTATGTAAATTCTTATGATGTCAATTTTTTCTTAGTAATTTCTTGTAATCAGTGGCGTAGCGACGGGGGGGGGTATATCAGTATATATACATATTATTATTATTATTATTATTATTATCATCATTTTTATTATTATTATTATTATTATTATTTTTATTATTATTATTATTATTATTTTTATTATTATTATTATGAGTTTTTGTTCAGTTGATTTGTGTTATTATTGGTTGTGTTTTAACATTTTTGATGCTCTGCTTGTCACGAAATAAAGATTATTATTATTATTATTATTATTATTATTATTATTATTATTATTAATTAAGAGATCACCGGACAATGGGATGTCGCTGCAGTTGCGTCAAGAGATTCCATCCTGACGTCCAATATATACCCCCAAAATCAGTGTACCTTAAAGTTTTTATGTGATATAAATGTGTGGTTATATGTGGTTATATGTAGTTTATATGGTTTGTAGTTAAGGTTTATACCACCCCCAAACATTTATACCTTCCCAAATCAAATTCCTGGCTACGCCCCTGCTTGTAATGTTATGAAAGTTTCATGCGTCATATTTAGTTTGAAATTAGACAATGCTAGCAGTGAAAGCCAGACGAAGAACGACTCAAAACAATGAGCAGAAATACTATGTTATGAATAGAATATAGGCTAGTGACCACTTGCCTATGACAATTAGTTCTGCATAGACGGCCGAATTTGCTCCTCCATTCTGACAGACGTATAAGCCAGCGTCTGAAAGTTGTGCATTTAGTAAAACTAAATTGAAGGATCCATTAGAGATCTGTTTGTCTATCTGGAACCTTCTGTCATAGGGCTGCATCAGTTGTCCATCAAGATAGACGTAATGGTGATAATCCATTCTTTCGCCGACTGGATAATGAAACCAGGAGATGTCTGCGGATGGATCTGATATTGAACAGTTGAAGTAGGTCGAGTCACCGACTTTGACTTCTGTATCGACAGGTTTTGCAGTGATTTCCGAATTGCCTGAGACCAACAAGTTGACATTCTAAAGCCATGGAGTTAATTATAAATAGCCTAGTTATGGTCAATGGCAGTTCCCGGAATTCTTGGTGGGGAGGGATGAAAAAATTATACGAAGTTGGTGGGGGATGCAAAGTCGGGGGGTGCAAAGTGAAGAAGAAAAAGAGAAGAGAAAAAGGTCATTGTTAGTGTTTTTCCAAATAAATGTTAATAAACCTTGCCAAATAAGTCCACAAGCAAAAAAAGGTCGTTCGCAGTATTTTTCACTAAAATTTTTAAAAACTCGCCGGAAAATAGGTTGACAAGCCAAAAAGGGTCATCTGGAACCCCGGTGGAGGATTCAAGCCAGTCGTCAACATGGCGGAACCGCCACTGGTTATGGTCTATTGCCTCAACTGAGTATGACTAATTCACCGTTGAGCAGAGCACTTTCGCTACCTCTATAGCAATCAACTTTGTGAATGTGCTAGTTCAATATCTAACTCTGCAAAGAAAGAATCGTATCGTGGCCTACCAAAATGTAGGAGTGAATTCATACAGATCAAGATCGAAGTTGAAAGATAAATAGTGCTAAGTTCACAGAAATGGATGAAAAGTTGAAAAAGCTAACCCCCAACGATCAATATCCATAGCAATGCTGCGATAGGAAGTATTCTTTCAAACATTCTTCGTCTTTAGAAGCTGTCCTTCAAAAACGACAAAGCAGACGCCTACAAAAGCTTCGTCCCTGCTGCAGTTACTGTACACTGTATTATTAATTAATTTAAGAGCTAAGTCGATCCATTTCCATAGACCTGAGCGTAGTCCCTGGTCGAATTGCGCAGCAAAAATCAGGGTAGGTCTTCCGCAGAACAGCCTTTTAACTTAGGCCTAAGTGTAGTAGCAACCGTGAAGCAGTCCCTAGCCTGTTAACTTAACTGGCCTAGGTAAATACTATCATGACGTGTAGCGAGAATGTCGGCTCTAAGTTTAAGTTTGGAAATTCCATAGCATTTGAAGTGCATGTTTGCCAGAATAAGCAGTCGCGTAACCATTGGTTGAACACAAATCGAGGTTTCAACTCTCTAAGAAGCACTGGTAGGCCTATGAGTCAATAATAGTCTGTGTTGTAACAGGCCTAAAGCAGTCAGACCGGTTCACTCAAAGATCGGCTTTAGCAATAGGCTTAGACCCAATCTCTGAACTGTTCAAGATCATTTATGCGTAGATCAAGCTACCGTCCACAATACATAGCTCTTTTCGTATATGACAATCGTGTTTAAAAATGCTCACCAGACAGGCGACATGTCTCTTTTGCATCGACAGGGTTTCCTCAGCACTTTGCAAATCGACCTAATTCAAAAGCTCAAATTATATGAATTCTCATATTCGCTTTCCAGCATCGCCTGAAAACTTAGTGATTTTTTTATTAATCGAATAAAAGTGATCAAAGATGAAGAATACATTTACGAAAGTCTTCTCTATTCAACAAAATCCACTTCACTTTATTTCCACAATAGTCTAAACGGACCTGTCATGATTGGCGTAGCCACCTGGAGGGGTGCCTAGGGGGCTCTGGCCTCCTATTCTAGCTGAGACCGGTCGTGAGATTTGCGCAGAACGGTTGAGATGTTTTAGGGGAGGGTGAGGAGGGATAAGTGGTGCGATCGAAAAGAATACCAAATTACCAATGCGCGAAGAACTCTACGACGACGATTTTTGTTTTGTTCGTCGTTTTTACACGAAAATGACGATGTGCCCTCCCCCTATATTCCGGAGTCCTGGTTACGCCAATGCCTTTTCTCTTCAATCTCTATTGCTTTAGGTTGGTTAGCTCACACGAAGACAATTACAGTGCTCTGCATGAATTGCCATGCGTTTCTGTCTGGTTATAGGTCAACAAGCGACTTGAGCATGGTTATGCATTACAGTGATGGGCAAAAGTTAACTAAAAATTAGTTAACTTTTAGTTAAACTACTTTTTTTTAGTTGCATCAAAAGTTAAACTGGTTGCCAGTAGTTGGGTAAAAGTTTAGTTAAGGCATTAGTTAAACTGATTTTTTTAGTTAACTTTTTTTAGTTAAACTTGAGTTATTCAGATTCTATGTCAGATGAAAACTTTGATCAGTCTGTGTTTTTGCGGTATATTCTCAAGGAATGAAACATTGTAACGTTGAAACAACCTCATTTAATATGCCGATCAGTGAATTTGTGGATATTGTGACAGCTGCTGTTTAAAATTATAATCGTAAATCGTGTTCGTTGCAGCTTGTAACATAGTTTTACTAGCTCAGTAGCTCATGTCAAAGTTAAAAAGTTAAAGGTAAAAGTTAAACTGCTTTTAATTAGTTATCAGTTAAAGTTAAACTGCTACAGTGAAAAGTTAGTTACTTAAAAAGTTAAACTGCTTGATTGCAAAAAAAGTTTAGTTAAAGTTTAACTAAAAAAAAGTTAGTGCCCATCACTGATGCATTATCAGTTAAAAATCTTTAAAATATCAAAATTCTCCTCCTGAGAACGTGCCAAAAATATATTTTATTTCGTGCAATTTATTTTTAAAGTGGAATTTTCGAGTTTCCGTCTAAATTTGCTGAAAGACGTATGTATGTGTCGTGTTTGTTTACAGATGCGTCGGTGTTAAAGACTATGAAGTCTTTGCTATTATTATCGAATGTTTAATGTGCTAAATGATGTCAGCCATTTGATTTCGACGTTATCAGCTGTGTGTAAAGTTTGTAATCTACATTCTACAGTCTTTGCTGAGAGAGATCGAGACTTCTAATTAATCAATTATAAGTTGCGTTACGCTTTAATTCAGGTAGGCTTTGATTAATTAATGATACTCTTGATGTTCCTGATATGCAGGCGTCAGGTCATCTATTGCAATAGATATAAACTATTATTAATGTTAGTGCAACAGACTGTCAGTTTAGAAAAAAAATTGCAGTTTCGTGATGGCAATCTGTAGCCGACAAATTTTCTTCTAAAAATAATAGAATTTAAAATTTTCAAACATGCGATAATATCAACAGCAAACCTACTGCAATTAGTTGGCAAACTAAATACATGAAACTCAAAACTATCAAAAGTTAGCCAACTGCACAAAATACCATTTCGAATCATAGCATTTTATAGCATTGATGGTTTCTATCGTGTCACATGCATGCAATGCATGCCGCCATCTGGTGAACGTTGGAAGTAGAATCTCATGAAGTTTGGAAACACTTGCCGAGTTCAAATAAGACTCTCGCCATGAAGTTATACAGGAATGCTATTATGCTTTGCCAAATAAGATGATAGAAGAGTACTGTATTTTAGTTTTTTATAAATTGCATAAAGCGTAGGCCTACCCTTTTAAAGTGTCATAAAAATGCTATAAATAAGACAAAATCGCTTAACCATAAGGTTCTAAACAATCTAATTGCTGAAATTTCAGATATAGCGACCACTGAAAGCAAAATGCCTCGAAATGAATTTCCTTCCGATATTTTAATTTACAATAAGAAGAATTGAATTTCATATTTACTTCAGAGAATTCATCAGAATAATAAGATCATGGAATTGTAGTTAATTCCACAAACTAACCAAATTGTCATCTATACTCTGGTAATTTTGTTTAGCTCTTCAAGGTCATCGAGTCTGACAATTTATAAATCTATTTTATTCAAGCCAATTAAGTACTTCTAATTTTTGCAAACATTGGTTTCTCTTGTTCAGCATGCATACCAAATGCACGACGCCATCCGATGACCATTAGAAGACAAAAATCTGTTCAGTCAAGGAAAAAATTATATATGAATTTATAGTAAAACTTCAGCATGTAATTAGACAGAATTACAATCATATATATATATATATATATATATATATATATATATATATATATATATATATAATCAGATGAGAAAATGCTAACGGTTTCAAAAAAATTTATCTTAATCTTTTGTAATTACATTAGACATACCTTCGTTAAGCGAAGTAGTAGTATCTCTAAAACGATGATAAAGTCTCCCAAAAGATATGATAAACTATATAAAAGTTACCGCTTAAATCAGGGCTCTCCAAAGTACGGCCCGTGGGCCGGATACGGCCCGCCAAGGGGGCCCGGCCCGCGGCGAGAAATGAGAAAGACGCTCAAATCAAGTATAGAATCTCTTTTTTCGCCATCTCTGTCACAGAATCATGGACTTGCTTCAACTTTCTGCTGTCTTACTCTACCATACATACGCGCCACCTAGTGGACCCAGTTATCGCGGATGCAAGGGGTGCAGCTGCGATCCCTGTAAAAACTTAGGGGGGTGTGCAGTGTACCCCCTAGAATGCAAAAGCCATGGCTGAAGTTCACCACCTTGCGTCTGATTCATAAGAAGGAACAGCTAACGACAATATCAATTTACGAACGAAATGCACCCCCTGCCAACGAAATGCACCCCCTGTTAAAAATTCGTTCCGTCGGGCCCGGTGAAAAGGCATGTTCTTAGATGAAGTATGTTAAGCCTAAATCCTATTTCAGCTCAGCATTACAGTATCTGATGAACATCTAAAACCCTTACTTATCATAGGGAGTTAGGGACAACAAACTTTGAGCCACAGATTTTATGTAATCTTATCAGAAATCCGTCAGTTTCATTTATCTCTCAGCAGTGGCGGCTCCAGGATTTGGCAAGTGGGAGGGGGAGGCTGTTGGGGTAGCAACTTCTAATCATGGAGGGGGCAACCATTTGTTGGTAGGTATGCAGTATTAAGTATATGGTCCCAACACGGTGACCACTGGGAGGGAGGCACTCAATAAGGGTGGGCAGCAGAAGATAAAGAACACAACGATACGAGAAAGAATTTAGAACAAGACAAATATCACGCAAATATTGATACGGAGAAAAATGAACTTCTTTGGGCACATATGCAGGATGAAAGACAATAGACTGGTGAAGAAGATCATGCTGCGAACAATGAATGGAGAAAATCTAAGAGGGAGACCGAGAAGATAGAGGTTGGATGATATCGAAGAATGGGAGAACGCGGAGCTGCACACACACTGATCAGAGTGACACAGGACCGAGACAGATGGGAGACAAATTGTGATTCAGGCTGTCAACACTTACAGGTACAGCACCCATCTAGCTGGATGATGATGATGATGATGATGATGATGATGATGATGATGATGATGATGATGATCCCTGCTTTTTATATTTGCAATAATAAGTCAATCGGAAAAAACCATAAGATTACTGACCTGAGACCCAAGTACTGCTATGATCATTGCTTGATAAGAATGCGTTTTGCCTGACGTGATGGATTCGTCGACGGCGAATGTCGATGCTGTTCTGACGCTAAGGTTTCCTACATCTGGCATCCATTTGTATGTAGGAGTGACAATGCAGAGTATTGCCATATTCTTTTGATTCCTCTAAAGACTGTATCGAAATATTCCTAGGTCCATCTATACGCATGACAAACATTTCACTCAAGTCACTTACAGCACCCATATAGGCCTAACTTCTAAATAACGTAAACAGTTAAACTTTAGTTCCAGCTGTGTTAGAAAACCGATAACCAATAATTCTGAACAAAAGCAATTAAGTGCAATAAAAGAACGATTGACTGAAGCAACTTTTTAACAAGTTTTGATGATTAGGCATTTTGAAATGACATAAAGAAATTTACAGTAGACATCAGCTGTAAAATTCCACATGTAGGCCTAAGAGTAATTCGTTGCGTTTCTTGTTATGAAGACCCCTGATTGTGTGTTCTCGGTTACATTAAGAGAAAGGAAGTAACATATACAACCGATATCGATTCCATTATCGATGAAATCCAAACTGAATGACAGTTTGTGAAAAACGGGTTTCGCTGTCATTCCAAAAGATGTAGCGTTTAAGGAGGTTCCTAATTTTGGTTCACTCGCTTCAACCAAATAAAAAAGAAAAACACTTCAGAACACCGAAGTTAAGCAACTTCGAGTGGGACTCGTAGTAGGATGGGCGACAGTCCCGGCTTCGGCATGAATAAACTGGTAGCAACATTAAGCTGCTGAAGTAAAACGCGGGTCTAGAGAAATCAATGGCACGCGACTCTAGATTAATGGCGTGAACCACCTGCGTCGCTGTTCGCCTAAGTAACCGGAGATCAGCGCCAGGCCCTGCGTTCGTTCGAGTGCGGGACTAACTTTACCTGTTTATATTATACTAGGTGTTTACCCGTCAAAAATGACGGGGGACATTGGCTGTTTTACCACTCGATTTTGCGCAAATGCAAAAGCATTTTAGGACAGGGGAGATTGTCTGTTTTACCACCCGATTTTGCGCAAATGCAATAGCATTTTATGACGGTGGAGATTGTCTGTTTTACCACCCGATTTTACGCTAATGCAATAGCATTTTATGGCGGTGGAGATTGGCTGTTTTACCACCCGATTTTGCGCTAATGCAATAGCATTTTGCGCAATTAGTTCTCCTTCTCTCGCCGCCTTTTCCTTCAACCGAGTTAACGCCCATTCGCAGGAATTTTCTGAACCTTGATAGTCAAGGAAGGTGTACTGATTTGGCAGTGTCGAACGACATGCAGTGCTTGATTCTCTTGTTTGCTGTGCTGCTTTTCACCCCCAGCAACAGCCTGCTCCTCATTCTCACTTGATTGTGGGAAAGCTCGTGAACGCTGGACTTTTTGTTTTCACGGACGGTTAGAAAGAGGAATAAAAAGCTAAACACTGGCGCAAACCTCATCTTCTTAGCTCTGATTCAGCCTGAGATATAGCAAATTCAAAAAATTTGGAAACTTTCTCAGAATTCAAAACTTTCGCGAAATTCACCGATAATACTTATGTTCAAACATTGGGATCATCGGGTTAGAACTGATAGATCTTTGCCAAATGTCAACCGATTTTCAAACTTTTTGGTTTATTTTGTTCCTCTGACATCCCTTTACAACTTCGCCGCTGACCAAAGTGGGGTTACCGCTTAAAATATTTTGCTAGGGGGCTTTAAAAAATTTGCGGGGAGAGGGTGATATCTTAGGCCGTAAAGTGGACTCTACCCCCAATTTTTTTTGTTTTGCACGGACGATTAGAAAGAGGAATAAACAATCTAAACAATGGTGCAAACCTCATCTTTTTTGCTCCTATACAACCTGAGATATAGCAAATTTAAAACGTTACAGCAATCATTTCTGAAGAACGCTTTTCCAAAAATTAAATCCCCAGTACGGTGACAGCGTCTGAAAATTTAATCTCCACTTGAGGGGTTACATTTAAAAAAATAGGTATTGAGGCTAGGAAGGAATAAATAAATATATATATATAATAACGGGGGCAGGGCATTGGAAGAGGGAAGGGAGGTTTGGGAAAAGGAAAGTGTGTTGTACGGGTTTTCGGAGCAGCGTTGTGTAGGTTTGGGAACGGGGTTTGGGGCCGGTGGGGTAGGGTGGAGCGGTGATGGGTTGGGGTCGGGGCGATTGGGAGACGGATGGAGAGAGGTACGGGGGTTGGGAGAGGGGTGGGGAGAGAGAAGGGAACGGGGGTTTTGGGCCTGTCGGGCAGGGTGGGGCGGGGCAGGTATGGGTTTGGGCCTGGGCGATTGGGAGAGGGGTGGTGAGAGGGAAGGGATGAGGAGAGAGAAGGGGAACGTGGGTTTGGGGCCGGGGCGGGAATGGGTTGGGGCCGGGGCGGGAATAGGTTGGGGCCGGGGCGATTGAGAGAGGGTTGGTGAGAGGGAAGGGACGGGGAGAGGGAAGAGGAACGGAGTTTGGGACCGGGGCGGGAATGGAATGGGTTGGTACCGGGGCGATTGGGAGAGGGATGGGAGAGGGAAAAGGGATGGAGAGAGGGAAAAGGATTGGGAGAGGGAAGGAACGGGGTTTTGGGGCCGGAATGGGTTGGGGCCGGGGCGATTGGGAGGGGGTGAGGAGAGGGAAGGGGATGGGGATAGGGAAGGGGGTGGGATAGGGAAGGGAAGGGGCGGAAAGGGTTGATGCCTGGGCGATTGGGAGAGGGATGGGGTGAGAGAAGGGGAACGGGGGTTTAAGCTGTAATTAAGACGCTTCGTTAAACGCTCCGTTTTGATTAAACAATATTTGGTTGTCAATGACAACAGCGTCTTGCAATACCCGCCGTGTTGCGGACGGACGGACAGACATCGAGAATTATATAATAAGATAATAATTTCCTATGTCTGTTTGTGAGTCACGCTACACAGAAAAGTTGGACGGCATCGTTGCTATAGGCAACCAAACTTCATAATGGGCTGAAAGTCAAATATAGGACCGAATGCATCTCGATACCGTGGTCTGTGGCAACCTGTATTCCGTGGTGGGGTGCTGGACTGACAAAGACTACTTGCACTCCACATGCGTGGCCAGAGGCAGCCTTTCTGCATCCGCTGGTTTGACATCATAACCAATGAAGCAGTCTCCAAACAGACCGCCCTCCTGCCTGTGACAGACATCATCACGCGACGCCGTCTGTCTCTCTTCAGTGATGTGGCTCGCCAGGACAACATTCCAGCCCAACGCACACTCGTCTACGCCAGTTCTCGCCATCCAGAGATGCGCCCACCATCGAGCCGAAGAAGACCTCCTGGTATACCACACAGTAGGCCTACGCGGCCCAAGCAGATCGGCAAATGGTCTGCCCTCTGCAATCCTCCATGAACGACACTCAGCCATCGGTCGCGGACACAACTCACGCAGAGGCGTCATTTGGGGGCTGTGGGGGGACGGCCCCCAAGGAAATGAAAATATTAATTTCTAATGTATTAATGTGCAAAAAACAGGAACGTCATTTGGAATTGGGGGCATGTTTGTGTTATGTGCTTGATGTCGAGCAAAATCTGAAGTAACTAATCGTAAAAAGGACTGACAAGCAAAAAAAGGTCGTCAAATTTTTGGGAAACTCAAACTCGTCAGGTCGAAAAATCGCAAAAAATGCAAAAAATTGCAAAACTGCAAAAAAAATTTTCTCGCCCCCCAAGAAAAGTGTGAAATGACGCCACTGAACTCACGCAACACGAGATTGGCGTAACGGACCTCCGCCGTACACACGAGCCAACGAACAAAAAATATCTAATACGATTTTGAATAATGCATTCTATAGCATTATTAGATTCCATCGTGTGACATGCATAGAATGCATGCCGCCATCTGGTGAACATTGGAAGTAGAACCTCTTAAATTTTAATAATACACATATAACGAACATTTGTTGATTTGAAATAAAATCTCGCAATGAAGTTATATAGAAATAGATGCATGCTTTTCCAAATGTGATAACAAAAGAGTGACGGTCTTTAAACTTTCTTGTATTTTAGTTTTTAATAAATTGCATAAAACACACCTTTATAAAAACGCCGTAATAGTTCTATAAATAAGACAAAATCGCTTAACCTCTAGGTTAGCTACACAACGTTATGGAAATAGCGACCACTCAAAGCAAAATGCCTTTATTTTAATTTGAATCATATTTACTCTGAAAATTCAGCGGATTAATAAGATTAGATGACGGAATTGTAGTCCAATCATACTCTAGACTCTGGAAATTTTGTTTTGATCTTCAAGGTCATCGAATCTGACAATTTAAAAATCTATTTTATTCAAGCCAATTAAGTATTTTTTTATTTGCTGCAAACATTAATGCTTTCTCTTGTGCGGCATGCATATCAAATGCACGACGCCATCCGATGAACATTAGAAGAAACAGAATCTCATACATTAATGAATAAATCATAGAACCAGATGATTAATTCCACACAGAACAAAACACCACATATCAATTATGGTGTCCCTGGATGTAGCGTTCATGGTGATTCCACATTTTGGTTCACTCCCTTGAGACAATTAAAAACGAAAAACACTTCAGAACACCGAAGTTGGCAACTCGAGTGGGGCTCGTACTAGGATGGGTGACCGTCCCGTGTTCATCGCTTGGGCATGAATACATTTGTGGCAACATTAAGCTGATAGAGTAAAACGCGAGTCTAGAGAAAGTTATGGTAAACGACTCTAGATTAATGGCGAGAGCCACCTGCGTCGCTGTTCGCCTAAGTTACAGGAGATCAGCGCCAGGGCCTATGCTCGGTCGAGTAGAAGACTAACTTTGCCTTTATTAATATATGTACACACACATATATATACATGTAGGCCTATATATATACATATATATATATACATGTAGGCCTATATATACATGTAGGCCTATATATATATATATATATATATATATATATATATATATATATATATATATATATATATATATATATATATATAGTATAACGTACAATGTTATGTTCTATTACACTTTACTAAACTTAATTTTTAAATTTTCAAATGACTGAACTTTTACTTTTCACGTAATATGCAGAGTTCTTTAACTGATTAATATTGAAACATTTTGTCCATTTTGCGACTGACGAAATAAGCGATTTCTAAGGCTACCTTGAGATTGAGAGGATTTTGCTTTGTCATGAAGCATGAAAAGTGATTAAAGTTGGTGTCTTAGGAATAAACCGTTAGTGAAGTAAATTTCTTTAATGCTCTAACAAAAAGCCTTTCTTTCTTTGAATAATTATTAGACTACTTTATTAGAGTTATACAAGATCTTAAGTTTAATACAGTGTATTAACTGTATTTATTATAAGAATGACTGAGAATAGTGTATTTCAAAGCAAAATCGTCGGGACGATGTTCGCTAGATGGCGATGATATAATATTTGCGACTTAATTAACTATAATATTAAAATCTTAGCAGCCACAAAGACACCATGTCTTTGACTTTCGACTGGTTCACTTTGCTGTACTATTGTAGCCTACTTTTAACCCAGTGGCTCTTAACCGTGAGTACATGAAAGAAAGAAAGTCTGTTTAAAACTTTTACTACAATTTACCCTTGCGTTATAAACATCCTACCGGAACACAGCTTCTTCGACCTAGACTACGCTGACATCCGTTACGCACCTTGAAACACCACTTAATGAGAATGAGTCAACAGAGAAATATGTCTCATGGACAAGCCCCCCGCATATGCGCTGCCAGAGACAGCCTCTCTGCATCCGTTGGAATGTCTCTTTGTGACGAACGAAGCAGTCTCTAAAGAAATAGACTGCTCTTCTGCCGGTGACAGACATCATCACGCTCGGTCGTGTGGTTCGCCAGGACAACATTCCAGCCAGGAATATTTTTACACCCCTTAACAACCTCTAATTTGAGGTCGATACCCCCCAAATTTGGTAATGTGACAATGGTATGCATACAAAATGCATACTAATTAGCTTCGGACAACCCCCTCTCAATTTGAGATCGACACCACCACCCCAAATTCACAATCCTAGGAATATCCCTGATTCCAGCCCATCGCACACTCGCCTGCGTCATCAGTCGCCGTACCGATCGAAGCTCGACCGCCTTCGAGCTGGAGAAAACTTCCTCACAGCTCCAGGGCCGCCGAGAGAAAATCCGGGCCCCTGGGTGGGAGAACAGCCGCGGAATCCCTGAAGCGGAGTCCCAACCATTTTTTGCTTGTCATTCCTTTCAGAGGGCAGTTAAAACTTAAAATCTGTCTTGTGCATTTTAATTAGCTGACATTAAATGCGGACCAGCCCGGGCCCCAAGGCATTTGCTCCTCTGACCCCACTCTCGATCGGCGGACCTGGGCAGGTCGCGCCGTACGTGGCCCCAACAGATCGGCGATGGTCTTCCCTTTACAATCCTTTACAAATGGCACTCAGGCAACACGAGATTGACGCAACGGACCTCCGCGCCGTTCACACGAACGAACGAAAACTATCCAAATTTAATCAACTGCGCAAAATACGATTTCGAATCATGGCACTTTATGCCATCGATGGTGTCTGTCGTGTGATGCGCATACAATGCGTGCTGCCATCTGGTGAATATTGGAATTAGAACCTGTTGAATTTTTGAGAAGATGACTTTAAACAGACATTTGGTGATTTCAAATAAAAATCTCAACATGTGATTTAGAGAGGAACACCATAATGCGTTCCCAAATAAGATGAGAGAAGAGTGACGGCCTCTCAACTTTCTTCTATTTTAGTCTTTTATAAATTGCATCAAACACACCTTTTTAAAGCGTAATTATATTTCCATAATTATGACAAAATCGCTTAACCGCTAGCTGAAAGAGCCACAAAAGTATCGAAGCCTATCTGTTTTATGTTGAAAATAGCGACCACTCAATGCAAAATGCCTCGGAAACGAATTTTAATCATCTTTATTCGTGACAAGCACAGCATAAAAAAGTAGTACACAACCAGTAGTACACAACCAAGGAAAACACAAATCAACTGAACAAAACTAAATAATAATAATCTATAATATTAAAATCCTTATCTGTATGTCTCTCTGTCTGTTACCTTCAAGCGTTCTGATTGGTTGACTATTGGTAGACGGTTTAGACCGTTTAGTCCTTACGTCGCGATGCGTTGGTGGGCGAGCGTTGACTATTGGTAGACCGTTTAGTCCTTACGCCGCGATGCGTTGGTGGGCGAGCGTTGACTATTGGTAGACCGTTTAGTCCTTACGTCGCGATGCGTTGGTGGACGATGTTCGAAGACGACGTTGCTATTGGTAACAATTGTTCGTAGAACCGGTTTGGTCGAGTCATTGCAGCGTCAGAGGGCTGGGCGTGCGACGACGTTGCTATTGGTAACAATTGTCCGCAGCCTGAGGTAGTTTTAGCGTACACAAAAAATACGTGTACAGCGTCACAAATGGCCACAGTTGCGTGATTTTAACGTACATAGGCCTAATTATTACGTCGCGCAGAGCTTGGCTATAGGTGGCGATCATTGAAATGTTGTTCAGCATGAATTCAATGATTGGGTATTAGGTATAGGTATTGGATTAGTATTATCCTGCACTGCGAGCGAAGCGAGCGAAGCGAGCATCTTTCTAGTAATAAAATAATAATAATAATAATAAAATAAACCTAATAATAAACAAATAAACTAAGAACAAACTTTACACAGTACAGCCTCTGCCCTCAGACAAATTCTAGTAATGCACTGAGCAAAGTACAGTGGCTTCTTCTCATATCTATTAACAAAGGATGCTTGTCGCTTCTCTACAATAGCATGCATACTATCCAAACCCGTCAGGACTCTGATATACTCGACATTATCTGCCTCACATGTTTTAAAAATTTTGCACACAACTACTCGAATCAGTCTGTCAAGAGCATTAAGAATACTTTTGTTTGGAAATGTGGCTTCCATACCATACAATACAATAGGTAGACAATAGCTCTTTACCAGGTTAACGCATATTAATTCTGAAGCGGCAGCTCTGCTGCGACTATACAAGCAATTAAACGTGCGGAAAAATTTTAATTTAGCTTCAGAAATAGATAACCCGAAGTGCCTGCCCTTTTTCAGTGTCACCCCGAGATACCTAATTTCCTCCACAAATGGCAAGGCAACACCATCCAGGACCAATACAGCACATGCGATATTACAACGTGTCCCAACCCTCATCACCATAGATTTCTTTACATTAAATTTCAAATCCAAATCCACAAAGTCATTGGTGCAAATATCCAGCATGTGCTGCATGCCGGATATAGAGTGTGACACCAATAAGATATCATCAGCATACAATAAACATCCAACAAACAAATCATTGATATAGCAGCCATATCCAGAATTTTGCAACTTTAAAATTACATCATCAATATAAACAGCAAATAACAAAGGCGAAAGAACCCCTCCTTGTCGTACCCCAGCCACTACAGTAAAAGATTCTGATAAGGCATTACCCCATCTAACCATAACATTACATTTGGAATACCAATTGAGTAAAACTTCAATGAAATACCAAGGGGTTTTCCTTTGTATCAGCTTCAAAAACAGCCCATAGTGACTAATTTTGTCAAAAGCTTTCGAAATGTCAAGAGCAGAAATGACAGCTGTGCATGAATTTCTATTGAGATAACTTATTACCCCCCTCAATGTGTATAAGGCATCTGAGCAACCTACCCCAGTTTTGAACCCAAACTGCAGGTCAGAGCTCCCAAAACCCCAAATTTCCCCAGTAATACATGCTCAAAGATCTTAGAGACTACTGGACTCAGGGTTATGCCCCTATAATTGTCACACCTTGTAGGGTCTGCTGTGCAATTTTTAGCAGAGGGATCATGATACCATTACCAAAACCTTCTGGCACATATCCTGCTTTCAACATTAGATTAAACAAATGAGTTATACAAGATAATACAATTGGGTGTGCATACAGTAAATGTTCTATAGTTATCCTGTCAAGCCCGGCTGCTTTGCCCAGCTTAATTTTACTAACTGCTATGCCCACTTCTTCAATTGAGATTACAGGACACTCTATACTCTGACTCCTATAGCCTGAGTAACAGCCCTCAAACTGCAGTTTGAGATTATCGTGCCAACTACTGTTATTGGGTGTGCAGGCAGATCGAAAGAAATCTGCAAATGCATTGGCAATTTCAGGTTCGGTACAGGACCCATCCACAGTTTTAGCACAACTATTACTCCTTCCCCAAATTTATTTTTCCAGGACTTCCAAAAGGTAGTAAAATCTTTTTGCATGAGGGCATCATTCAATGTATCACTAAAATAATTTTTATTGTCCCTCTCTTTCTGCTTTATAGCAGACTTATACTCTGCCTTAGCACTTCTCATTTTATGAAAAACAGCCCCATGCCTCGGTTTACCCATCGACACCCACAATTCATGTGCCTCCACTGATTTTGCTTTAAGGTCATCCAGCTGTGAATCCCACCAATATTTGAAAAAATTCACTGGTAGCTTTGGAATACTTCTAGAAGCAACCTGCAACGAATGAATGACATTACTATACACAGTCTCGATTTCTGTTTTGGATTTAAGACCCTCCCTGTTAAGATGCTGTGTCACATTCCAAATAGGCTCAAAAAGTATGCGAGTCTGATCATAATAAAGATTATGGTCAATTTTATCCCATCTGAGTTTATATAATTTTGCACCATGCAGTCAGATATTTTAATTCAGATATTTTAATCTGAAATAAGAATTAAATTTTATATTTACTTAGGGAATTTATCGGATTATTAAGATTAGCTAAAGGAATTCTAGTTAATCCCACAAGCTAATCTAATCACAATATAGACTCTGGATATTTTGTTTAGGTCTACCTTTCTCTTGTGCAGCATGCATACCAAATACACGACGCCATCCGATGAACATTAGAAGAAAAATTTCTTAAATTAAGGAAACAAGATCACAGAACAGGATGAATTTGTAGAAAACCCTCGATAAGTAATTAGACAGAATAACAATAATTATATTTTGCAAATAAGGTGAGAAAAGAATAACGATTTTCAAGACTTCTTGAATCTCAGTCTTTTGTAAATGCACTAGACATACCTTCATTAAGCTATGTATTATATCTATAAATAGGACAAAATCGCTTAACCCATTTGTTATAAAAAAGCTATTTAGGCTATATAGATATTAAAGGTTTCTTTTGTTCGTCAACAAAAGCAATACAGTGGATTTTACATAGGCTTACAACACCTCCTAAACCACTTTAAAGAACATTATAATTATTATTATTATTTATTTTTTTATTTTATTTTATTTATTTATACTGGACAATTTATTCGGCGCCGTAGGCATAGCTAAGGCTAAAGTCAAAGGCACCTAACAACAAAAAGAAACTCTGAACAGATGCGTCTTAATACTCTTCAGGAACGCTCCGGACGTTGTCTCCATAGTGACCTCCTTCGGTAAGGTGTTCCACAGCACTGGATTGCCTCTCCGAAAGGATCTGTCCCCGAAGACTATAGCCTTTGCCGGAGGAGGGACCAGCAGCGGATTGCGAATCCTCGACCGAAGCTGTGAGCGCCGTTGCGCTGATGGAGCAGGTTGTATCAGGTCACGTAGATAGGTGGGGCAGTGCGGGTCGTACAGAGTCCGAAACGTGAGCCAGCACCGTTTCAGAACAATCCGCTCAGGAATCTTAAGCCAATGAAGTTGGTCTTTCAGTGGCTGCGACATGAGCGTTCCACTTCAGACCAAATATCAGTCGCACCGCAACATTGATCACCGATTGAAGGCAATTGAGTCTCAGCATAGGCAGTCCCAGTAAGACGCTATTGCAATAATCAATGCGCGACAATACCAGCGCACGGACCAGTTTGATTGTATCTGATATGGGGAGATATCGGCGGATAGCTTTATCCTTCTCAAATGAAAGAATCCAAGCCTGGAGACATTCGCAATGTGACCCGAGAACGAGAGAGTCTCGTCAATCAGCACACCCAGGAGTCGCAGTTCAGTTTTGGAGACTATTTCCACATCATCCAACCAAACCGACTCACGAGGAATGAGATGCTTTCCGCGCGGACTACTAAACCAAAGTAGTTCTGTTTTGCTTGGATTAAGCGCCAACCGATTAACATCAGCCCATCGTCGAACCAGAGAGATACAGGTAGAGATGCGGTGAGTGGCCTCGTCTGTATCGGTTGGGAGACAGGAGGTGAACATCTGCACGTCATCAGCATAGGCATAAGGGGAAGTCCCACACCCTTCAATGACACGACAGATATCAGCAACATAAAGGATAAACAAAAGCGGCCTCAGGACTGACCCTTGAGGTACCCCACAACTCACCCGTCGTGATGCAGACCTATGTCCCATCCAAGTGACCGACTGGCTACGATCTGACAGATAATTCCGGATCCAATCGAGAGCTGCGCCACTGATCCCGAAGGTGGTATGGAGGCGGCTGATCAGGATGTCATGATCAACGGTATCGAATGCCGCAGAAAAATCCAGGAGGCAAAGGAGCCCAAGCCGGCCATTCGAGACCGCCTCCACAATATCATTGTATAGATCCGTAGCACCACTGTCTCCGTAGAGTGTCCCTTACGATATGCAGATTGATCTTTGGGCATAAGGCCGTTCCTGGTCAGGTAGGTCACAAGCTGATCATTCACAACCCTCTCCAACAATTTGGCAAGAAATGGGAGGTTTGCAACCGGGCGAAAGTTACCGGGCTCACTCTGGTCCAGTCCCGGCCGCTTAAGATGAGGCCGAACTTCAGCACTCTTCCACCGTGTGGGGAATTCACTTCCCTTCAGAGAAACTGACAGCAAGACCGCAATATACGGCGCTAGCTTCCCGATAACTGCTTTCAAAAGCCACGTCGGCATTGGGTCTGCAGCGCACTGTTTGTTTGGCGCCTTAGTCACCATGGCAATAAGTGGCAATATTATTATTATTATTATTATTATTATTATTATTATTATTATTATTATTATTAAAATAACTATCAGAGAAATGTTAACCAGACAGCGAGAATTTCAATAATTCCATCAGACAATCGCTGGGAATTTGGCGAAGTCACCTCTCTAAAATAATCGCCATGTGTTCATGGTTTCTTATTTATGATTTTTTCAGAGCTACGTCTAGTCCAGTTGGTGCAACCAGTGATGAGAACTCTGGGAACGCACAACTGAATAGATTACCTGCGAATCCTCAAGAAACACTTATTCCACTCTCAACAACACAGAGACAAACACAGGATGAGACGAAGAAGAACAAGAAGAGAAACACGGTCTTAGCGTTTCCTTTCGACTGAGCATCGATTTGCTCAGAAGAGAAATCGAAAGAGATCAACGATGAAACAATTTAGAACTTTTAAAACTGATAATTATTAATTCAGTCTCTGTAATTATCAGGAACTGTGAATCAGATGTAGGCTATAGTTCTTTGACTGATTAATATTGAAGCAATTTGCCCATTTTTTGACTGAAGAAATAAACGATTTCTAAGGCTAACTTGACTCTTTGGGGTTAAGCGGATTTTGCTTTGTTATGAAGTATAAAAGTGATTAAATTTGGTGTCTTGTGAAGAAATCGCTAGTGAAGTAAATTTCTTTAATGCCCTAACAAAAAGCCTTCCTTCCTTTGAATAATTATTAGACTACTTTATTAGAGTTATGCAAGATCTTAAGTTTAATACAGTGTATTTATTAAAAGAACAAACGAGATAAGTTTATTTCAGTACAAAAGCGTCGAGACGATGTTCGCTAGGTGGCGCTGATGTGATATTTGCGATTTAATTAACCATAATATTAAAATCTCATTCAGCGTTTCTCTAGTCGCCACCAGTGGCGGCTCTAGGATTTGGCAAGTGGGGGGGCCGTTGGGGGGCAACTTCTAATCATGGGGGCCAACCATTTGTTGTTTAATGTATGTAGCATTAAGTATAGGGTCCCAACTGGAGGGCCACTGGGGGGGGCCAGGCAGTCAATAGAGGGGGCACGGGCCCCCTGGCTCCCCCGGTGGAGCCGCCACTGGTTGCCACGTAATGAGCAGCCACAAAGACACCATGTGTTTGATTTTCGTCTGGTTCACTTTGCTGCACTATTGTACATCTAACCCAGTGGCTCTTAACCGCGGGTAGGCCTACATGAAAGAAAGAAAGCATGTTTAAAAAATTACTACAATTTACTACAATTTACTTTTACTACAATTTACCCTTGCGTTATAAACATCCAATACCGGAACACAGCTTCTTCGACGTAGTCTACGCTGACATCCGTTACGCACCTTGAAACATCACTTAAATTAATCAGATTGAGTCAATTAACAGAGAAATATGTCCCATGGACAAGCCCCGGGCCCTCCGCATATGCGCTGCCAGAGACAGCCTCTCTGCATCCGTTGGAATGTCTCTTTGTGACGAACGAAGCAGTCTCCAAAGAAATAGACTGCTCTTCTGCCGGTGACAGACATCATCACGCTCGGTCGTGTGGTTCGCCAGGACAACATCCGAGCCAGGAATATTTTTACACCCTTAACAGCCCCAATTTGAGGTCGACACCCCCGCCAAATTTGGTAATGTGACAATGGTATGCATACAAAATGCATACTAATTAGCTCCGGACAACCCCCAATTTGAGATCGACACCACCACCCCAAATTCACAATCCTAGGAATATCCCTGATTCCAGCCCATCGCACACTCGCCTGCGTCATCACTCGCCGTACCGATCGAAGCTCGACCGCCTTCGAGCTGGAGAAAACTTCCTCACAGCTCCAGGGCCGCCGAGATAAAATCCGGGCCCCTGGGTGGGAGAACAGCTGCGGAGTCCCTGAAGTGGAGACAACCATTTTTTGCTTGTCATTCCTTTCAGAGGGCAGTTAAAACTTAAAATCTGTCTTGTGCATTTTAATTAGCTGACATTAAATGCGGACCAGCCCGGGCTCCAAGGCATTTGCTCCTCTGACCCCACTCTCGATCGGCGGACCTGGGCAGGTCGCGTCGTACGTGGCCCCAACAGATCGGCGATGGTCTTCCCTTTACAATCCTTCACAAATGGCACTCAGGCAACACGAGATTGACGCAACGGACCTCCGCGCCGTTCACACGAACGAACGAAAACTATCCAAATTTAATCAACTGCGCAAAATACGATTTCGAATCAGGGCACTTTATGCCATTGATGGTGTCTGTCGTGTGAAACGCATACAATGCATGCTGCCATCTGGTGAATATTGGAATTAGAACCTGTTGAATTTCTGAGAAGATGACTTTAAACAGACATTTGGTGATTTCAAATAAAAATCTCAACATGTGATTTAAATACAAGTACAATTGTGCTTTGCCAAATAAGATGAGAGAAGAGTGACGGCCTCTCAACTTTCTTCTATTTTAGTCTTTTATAAATGACATGAAACACACCTTTTTAAAGCGTAATTATATTTCCATAATTATGTCAAAATCGCTTAACCGCTGGGTGTTGACTACGTAAGCCCCGAAACCTAGCTGTTTTATGTTGAAAATAGCGACCACTCAATGCAAAATGCCTCGGAAACGAATTTTAATTCAGATATTTTAATTTGAAAAAATAAGAATTAAATTTTATATTTACTTAGGTAATTTATCGGATTGGGGCGGGAAGATAGATGAGTGGTAATATCACTGGGCAGGCACGCCGACGACACGGGTTCAATCCCGTAGGAGCCCCTAAGGTCGACTCAGCCTTAATCGTAGAGGGCGGTAGTAACATCAAATGAGTAGCAATGGCAACATTGCGAAAGTAACCATAGGTTCGGCGGAAGAGACTGGCCACCGTCCGCCGATGTATGGCTCAGCCACCTATGGGCTGCTGGCTACAAAACACGGGGATCAGCACCGGACCCTACGGGCATTGAGCCTACGGGTGAAACCTTTACTTTTTACTTTAATTTATCGGATTAAAAAGATCAGATAAAGGAATTCTAGTTAATCCCACAAGCTAATCTAATCACAATCTAGACTCTGAATATTTTGTTTAGGTCTTCAAGCAAACATTAATGGGTTCTCTTGTTTGAGAGGAAAAACGACGCGGGGCGGCCTCCGATCGTCGGCGGACGAGGGGAACGGTCGAGCGGCTCTTTTATCGTCGAAGAGACGACGGCGTACGACGCCGCCGGACTTCGGATGCCCGACGACGATCTCCGACCGCCAAGGCTGTCCCCGTCACCGCCGAACGGGCGGCGAACGGGAGGGTTACCGGGAAGTTAGCAGAGTGGTAACAACATCGGACGATGAAGCAGAAGGTCGCGGGTTTGATCCCCGCAGGAGCCCTAAGATCGACCCCGCCTTACTCACCAGAGGACGGTGGCAAACTGAGGAGCTGCGAAGGTAAAGCGTGGGTTTTGGAAAAGTAATGACAACCTACACCAGATTAACCTTTCTCTTGTGCAGCATGAATACCAAATACACGACGCCATCCGATGAACATTAGAAGAAAAATTTCTTAAATTAAGGAAACAAGATCACAGAACAGGATGAATTTGTAGAAAAGCCTCGGCAAGTAATTAGACAGAATAACAATAATTATATTTTGCAAATAAGATGAGAAAAGAATAACGATTTTTAAAATTTCTTGAACCTTAGTCTTTTGTAACTGCACTAGATATACCTTCATTAAGCTATGTATTATCTCTATAAATAGGACAAAATCGCTTAACCCATTTGTTATAAAAAAAGCTATGTAGGCCATATAGTCAGCACTCAAAGCAAAATGCCTCGGATGCAGAGGTGTCATTTGCCCCCCCCTCCCCCAAGGAAATGAAAATATTAATTTATAATGTATTAATGTGCAAAAATTGTAAAAAAAATGCAAAAAATTGCAAATTTTCTAACATTGGCCCTAAAATTTGCCAAAATTGCTCAAAATTTGCAAACAATTTGCAAAAATGCCTAAAATTTGGCAAAATTTGCCCAAATTTGTGAAAAATTTGCAAAAAAAATTTATCGCCCCTCAATTAAGAAAATTGTGAAATGACGCCACTGCTCGGAAAGTATTTTATTCCGATATATTAAAAGTTTGAAACACACTGAATTGAATTCATTATTTCTACCTTTTCGGGAACAAAATCTTCGCTACAAAAATCAAGTAGCGCAATTTTTCTTGTATGATTAATTTATCTTGCATCGTATAAATAACGCTAAATAAAGCAACTGTAGCTAATTCAGATAGCTAATATAATCGTAGTCTAGACTTCGGATATTTTCTTAGCTCTTCAATGTCATTAAGTCATCGATTCTGAAAATATAAAATTAGCTGAAGACACCATCTATTTTGCTCAAATGAATTAGATCTCTGAAAAACTGCAAACATTGCTTGTTTCTGTAGCATAACGTCCATACTAATGCACGACGCCATCTGGTGAACATTGGAAGAAAGATCTTCTGAATTTAGGAAAAGACAAAAAACGAATGAGCGAATGAAGCTGAATTCAAGCACTCAGAGCGAAAACAATTTTTTCAAATAAGCGGTTGGAAAGTCAGCAATTTTTAAAAATTGATTGCATTTTAGTCTGTTATTTCTGCACAAGATACACCTTCATTAAGAGTACGAATAATTATATAAATATGCCAGAATCGCTTAACTGCTACCTAAATTGTGTCACAGCTAGAGACCAGCCAAAGCAAAAGGAATCTGAATGCATTTTATTTCGATATTTTTAACGAAAAAAAATTGTACTCGTTAGTTGCCTTATATCTATACATGCTTTAAATAAAACGGAACGCCAAATTCTGAAGACGTATTTGTTCCAATGTTTGGATTTTAAATTAAGAAAATTGCAATTACAGAACACACTCTTTTGTATTTTAATAGCTCCAGTGTCTGAACTATGTTACTGCAAAACAAAAGCATCACAAAACGCCAGTCTAGAATTTTTTGTGTCACTATGTGATATTTGCTCGCTGAATATTGTACATTGTACAATCTAACGACAGCATGACACATTACAGTGATATGCTTCAAGCCAAATATAGCCCACCATTGCTTTATAATCGATAGGCTTATATACGGCAAGCCTCTATAAATGCCTGTTGGGTTAGGACGGTACATGGGCCGGTTAAGACGGCTTCTCAGGTATATACGCCTATCCGGCAAGCCACTTTGGCGGCCTGTCCCGTCCAAAGGGTTAAAGTTGGTTGAATTTCGAAATAATCAAGGCAAATTATGAAGAAATGAACGATAATTAATTTTTTCACTTGCTCAGGTTAACCGTTCGTTCTAACGATGCTGTCTAGTTGGAGTAGATGGTGGACTTCGAAGGGCAGTGACTGCGGAATCAGTTCGGAAGAACTGGAATGCCACGCTTGTGAAAGCGCAGATAACTTACAGTGGCGTAGCCTGTGGCGCTTCCCAACACACTATAATAATGGATAACCTATACCAGCAGTAGCGTCATTTCACACTTTTCTTGGGGGAGGGGGGCAAGATACTTTTTTGCCAAATTTTTTGCAAATTTTGGCAATTTGTGCAAATTTTAGGCAATTTGTTGCAATGTTTGCAAATTGTGGGCATTTTTGGATCAATTTTGGCAAATTTGCATTTTAAAATATTTTTTGGCAAATTTTTGTTTATTTTTGCGATATTTTGCACATTAATACATTATAAATTATTATTTTTTTTTAATTTCTTGGGTCCACGGTCATCAGCGTCCTTCCTTATGTTCATATCCTTCTTGTCCTTTTCCAATAGGCCTACTCTCTCTGGAAAGCAAACTAAATGTTCATCTTTATATTTTCCCCTCTCCGAAAATAAAAACCAACCCCTCTCGTCGCGCTTTTTTTTTGGGGGGGGGGGGACGATTTCCATCTCCAATGCAACATATAGAAATTTGGGGAATTTTTAATCTGGGTTGAATTCTCCCCCCCCCCTAAGAAGGCCTAGAATAAACACTGGCTATAGTGTGCCAATGTAAAGAATCGATCGTATGGCACATCTACTTTCCCAGTCATTATTTTGAATGTTTCTATCAAATTCCCCCTCTCTCTCTCCTCCTTTCTAATGTTGTCAGTCCACAATATTGAAGTCTTTGAAATGAAATGAAATGGGCAAAAGCTCTAGCACAACAAAGTATATCGATTCTATTGTGCATTTATGCGTCTTGCATGTGTGTGTGTGTGTGTGTGTGTGTGTGTGTGTGTGTGTGTGTAGAATCTATAGATGGATGGTTACTTTCTTTGTGTAATTGTTTACAGATCGTGTCATTTGACTTCGTAGAATCTGGTCCACATTTGGGAGCCCTTGGTGCACTGATCAGTGCAATGGCAAACAGCAGCAACCACAGTGAAGACGAATCTGCAAAGGAGGCGTAGATGTCACGATACACGCTGTAACCGCTAAGAGGAACTTAATCTGAATAACGAACTATGTGAACTCTGTCACAGACACTGGTGTCATATATACTACTGTGTTCTTCTTTGTTCATGGACTTGAACTTTAATTATATTAGCATTTAACAGTCGAAAACATGACACTATAATTTAGAAGCAAAAATGTAGTAGTATATTACTCTAAGTGTTTTTATTAACATAGGCGATGTTAACGACTTACTGCGGGAACGGCGGGATGACGGAAAAGGCTGTTGCGGGTGTGGGGAAGGGATGGGGACAAATGCTGCGGGGATGGTTTGGGGACGGCGATAATGTTTGGTTCGGGATGAGAATGGAAATAAAAAGTTATTCCTATGTCAGCGAATTTTGGGACAAGTTGGAGGCGCATTTCCTCTTTTGTCCCAGGCGCTGGCAATCCACGCTACACAATTGTTCAGAAACTCTAAAACAATAAAACTCGTGTAAGAGAAAGTAAGCAAATTCAGTTGGTTTCTGAATCATAAGTAGCACGTTAGTGTAAAAAGAGCATACGCGAGATGAAGATGTTAACAATGACAAGTACAACCAACTGAATGAGCATGAAAATTGAATCTAGAGGAAGTTTTTAGTAGGTGAGTTGAAAATATATAATATTTCTCTAAACCTTAGCGGAAAATAGTAAATTTTCTTCTATTACGACATTTTTTATCCGATTTTATACTCGAGTTACATTTCGGTTTAATTAAGTACCGCGATAAAGTTTCCGCTTTGCATTCTCAGTTTCAATTAATTTCGTTAACTAGTTTTCCATTAATTTCGGTAGCCTAGCCTTTTACACCGTATATTCAAACTTTGCAAAGAAAAATCCATTATCAAGGTAAGTGGTTGGCAATTTCGCGTAATGTCTCCATTCAATCAATTCATCGTTCAAGAAATTCGCAACTGGATTCCATCTGACGTAGCATTGCTTAGCTCCGCATCCGATGACAAATAATTTTCCGTCATTAACAATCACACTAGAATGTACATTTTCTAACTTGAAGTCATCTCTCACTTTCCACTTTCTTGTGTCAAAATCGTAGATAACGCATCCGTCGTTATTAAGTAAAATGACAGATTTTTTCCACAATTCACCACGGAGCCAAACACCTGCTCTGGGCATTTGCTTTGTGAGCAAAGTACAAGTATTTAACTTTGTGTCATACACTTGTACAGTGCTGACATCTTTAGTGTTGGCGTCATATCCACCGAAGATATAGAGTGAAGCCTTATATGGCACACAATTTCCAGAACAAAAGACAGCGTAGGCCAATTTTCCAACCTTATAGCACTTACCATCATACGTATTGTATGTTTCGACATCATCGAGTGGCTTCCAATTAGTACTCAAGCATCCACCGCATATGTACAAAATATGACCAACAAATGCTACGCTGTGATAACGTTTGCCTTGAAGCAAAGAAGTACATCTGCTCCATTTAGAAGATGAAGCATCTAATCTCCAAATATCTTCACCTGTGTTTCCTAATCCACAAACAAAGATTGTATTGCGATAGATAGCTGCTGTTGCTGCTGTTGCTCCAAATTGAAATTTATCAGGCAATGGCTCAATAGCAGTAGCAAAATCTGGTCGATTTAAACTCATTCTAATAGCGGCTTCGTCATTTGCCATGACAATGTCGCATCTATTGAATTCTTTCGTTGTTTCTGCAAACAAAAGAACAGAAACAAGACGATACTTCCGAATGAATAACGCGCTTGGAACGCTTAAGATGTGTTATCGTAATTGTTACTGTTGATGTAAATGCAGAGGAATCAACCACGCGACAGACATGAATGCTAAGGATTCAATAGGTTGTAGGTTGCACTGCAAACCTATTTTAATAGACATCCAAGACCCTTCTTTGTAAAGAAAGGTCCTTTCAAACAGAGTCTTTGCATCAACTTGTATGTGAACATGTTTCGAAGAACGGACACAGATTTTATCTGAAGAAAATTGATAATCTTATGAAATTATGAAATATTATAAAATTCTGCCATCAAGCCAGCCTCATACTTGCTTTCTCCAGGGGCGCAATCCACGGGGAAGAACTTGCGGAGGACAGTCTCCAATAGTTAGAAAAAAATCATAACTAGATTTTCAACATACAGTATTATGGGTAGGGATACTTTAAAAAAATTCTGTTCCCCAATGCTTATGGCAGTTTTACGGCCAATAGAGAGGGTTAACCAGAATGTCCCAAAACACTCATAGGATGTTCAGCAAGAGTTTTCAATAACTACCCGTTATACCCTTCTTTCCCTGTTTCAAAATATGCGCTCTTGTCAAACTCAGCGATCTCTGTTTGCTAAAACGATGCGCCACCTATTTTAATGTTGCTTAGCCTACTCAACGAAGCCAAGTATTCTACACATTATAATTATTAATGCATCATTACCTGTATTTCGCCTAAAATATAAATTTTATTACACGTTTCCTAACTATACCTATTTCGCTACAGTAAGTTGCTTCAAATACTAAAAAAATGCTCGATTCTCAAAAATTCACGTAGCTGCTTTTCGTAATAAGTTAATAATAAATCAATACCTGATAACTTTCCAATGATATTCCCTGCATCGTGAACTGTAGCCATGAATTCAAAGTCAAATGGTTTACTTGGTGCTCTCAAAAATTTATCGTTTTCTTTTCTTAATTGTTTGGCTCTTGCGATCAAACTGTCCACATTGCCACAGACTTCACTCGGAGATCCTTTAGATTTTAATTCAGTGCAGTAAGTTACAAAACTTTCATGAACTGCCAGCTTTCTTTCAATTTCTTCAATTTCTGCATCCATTTTCTTTTCCTGGTGTCGTTTTAGCAATGAAAGTTCATTCAATAGCTCTTTCGTATGTTGATCGAGAAAAGCTTTTAGTTGCTTACTTTTCGTTCTAATGACACTCTCTGTTTCCAAGACTTTTGCCAAGAAACCTCTCTTCTTTCTTTCCAAATCATATTTCCTTGACAAAATTTCTTCCTTATGGTCATACATTTCTTTGAAACTTTGCTCAATTCTTTGACGAAATTTCTTATCAACTGTTGTCACATCTTTGCATTTGTGTGTTTGATGTTCTTCAACAAAGCATGAGACACAAACAACTATCTTGCAATCGGAACAGTAGTAGTCCAACACTTTATCTGAATGTCTCACACATTTTCTGATTGGACACATATTTCTGATCTCTTCTTCGTCAAAATCAATGTTTAATTCAACAATTTTGTGATCTTTTGAGCCTTTAAATATCTTGTGCATTTTTGAACATCGAAGACAATAATTTTCACAACAATTCAAACATCTCATAGTGGCTTCGGCAACATCTTTCACTTCTTCATCCGCGCTGCATATTTCACAAGGTCTGGATTTATTTTCTATATTTAACCCTTTTGTTACCTCCATAAGACTTTCGATGAAGAAATTTCTCTGAAGACCTTTCATTCCATCTGCAGGGATTAGAAACTTATTCCTGCATAACGGACACGGTAAGCCATCTCCAGATTTCTTCCCATTCTTCAGCTGGATGTCTTCGAAGCATTTTAGACAGGCGGTGTGGAAGCATGGCAACATTTTGGGATCTGTGTAGGTCATCAAGCAGATGCAACATTCTGACAACGCACGAAGTCGTTTCATTGCTTCTTTTCCAGTTGACGCCATTTCGAGAGTTGCTTCGATCTGTTCTGCGCTGTCAACTACACTGTAGTTCCCTATCGCAAATAGCTAAAACATATCAAGCTAGAAGGTCAATGTTTGATTTAGTCTCTTGAATTTAGAATTAATCTGCGTTGTCTTCGAAGGGGCGGGAAGTTAGCAGAGTGGCAACAGCGTTGGACGATGGAGCAGAAGATCGCGGGTTCGATCCCAGCAGCCGCAGGTGCTCTAAGGTCGACTCAGCCTTAGTCGCTAGAGAGCGGTGGTAAACTGAGGAGCAGCGTTAAGCTGCGAAGGTAAAACGTGAGTCTGGGGTAAGTAATGGCAACCTAACCCATATTAATGGATTATACCACCTACGTCCCTGATTGCCTAAGACCGGAGGTAGCCTAAACGCCGGAACCCAACGGTTGGGCTCGAGAACACGACCTACCGTTACCTTTTTATAGGCCTGGCGAAAGTAATTAAGAGAATGACATAAAATTGAGTTTTCATTTCACTATTACTGTACGTCGGAAGCTGCAAATATGTTACATTGACACACAAGTGATATCGAATTTAATATGTAAGGTCTTGAAAATTGGTTGTAATTGGGAGATATGTTCAGACATTACCCTGGAAGAGTTAGTAACACGGTTATGTGCTATCCTTACCTTCGATCTGCCGTGAGATCTTTCTCAAAGGTATAAATCTTTTTTCTCGAAACGATTTAAATCAATTCTCTTTGCGCTTGTGCTATGACCTACTGTATACTGCTTGAATTGCACATTGGTCGTTATAATCATTGTTATCAAAGGATCAAAGTTCTCCAATTCAACTTTGAATTCTGCTAATCTTATCAATACTAGCATTATCTACCGCGTAGAAAGAGAAGGCAGAGAGCGTCTATTCACTAACCTTCCTACTCAAGATAATGGAGATTACTATTCAAAAGGTGATTGGCTGGCTTCTTTATGAACGAAAGAATAGCAATCTAAAATTTCATTGCATCACTTAGTCACCAGCCAATTAATTTAAAATTAATTTGTACAGTTTCAATTGTCGCTGAAATATAACAGTTTAAACTAAATGTAGAATATATTTAGTTTAATGTGTTATGAGTTTATATACAATTCTTTTCGACTACCATCATTGTTGACTACCGCCAACAATGATGAGGAGGATAGGCCAGAGGCTTCTACAGACCAACATTTCCAGTTTCAATTTGGGATTTGGAGGACCCGTCGTGAACTGCCGCTAAGTCGATACTCACCCTACGGGGCCTACCCAAACTGATAACAATTTTCTTAGATTTTGCAAGAACCCACACCCAATCCAGGTCCAAGTAGGGGTCTTGCATCTGCGACCCTCAACGCTTCACCAATGGCCGTTAGTTCTAGCAGGGTGTGAGGCGGAGTACCAGCCGTCCAAAATTTATGGCAATTGCTAGATTCAAAGCTTGAATATTGGATTAATTTGCAGGCAACGTGGCAACTACTCGGCAATCACTTTACATCAATTTCTAATTTACTTTACATTTTACTTTTTGAACAATGCCGTTCCTGTGACGACAACCTTTCGGTTAAGTGAATTGCGTTTTAATCGAGATATTTAGTTAAAGAAATTGTTGGCAGAAAATCAATACAATATATTTATAGTGCCTTTTTCACTCGTGTATTGTTATTTAATTTAGTAGAAGTGTGAAAAGATTTTCCAAAACGAAAATGCATTTTTGCACTAAAATGAACGAGATATTTCAACTCTGCAGGGAAATCGTTCTGGCGTCGCGGGGTAGAGCGAAATTTGATTCAAAAGTGTCATTTTCTATCCAATACCACAATGCCACAAACCTTGAATGTTGCAATTAGGATTAGGTTTTGAGAAATTTATTTGCCTGCAAATCCTCCATACACGGCTTATATTAAAATGATTAGTGTTTTATCCAATTTTAGTTAACATGTTTGCAGGGTCGCGGCGTGTTATAAAGCCGCTTAAGCGAATCACACAGTTCCAAATATTATGGGAAATCCTGGCCTATTGTAGTAACTTTTTGAAAATAACATTATTTCGCAATGAGAGTATCCAGAACACTCTCTATGCCCACCAACATAGCCAGTATCTATGCTGGTGGGCAAGAAATCTGCTTCTGCCATTGGCGTCTATTAATAGACAACAATGGTTTCTATGGTTTCTGGAAACTTTCTGCCCACCAGTGGGAGGAGCAACCGGACCTTGTTGGTAAAAACTGGATACCCCTATAAGGGCTCGTCCACAAATGACGTAACGCGCCTAATCACAATTTCTTCACAACTTTTTTCGCCACAATTAAAATCAAGAAAATACCGCATCTAAGAATCGCTACACCCGCTGCAATATTTCAGGATAACATGCATACCACCGTTAAACAAATTCTAGCTTCGAAGCTCAGACTGTGCCGTTAATTTAATAGCAGGCTCCGCGAAGAAAGTGATTGTCTCTTCTGCGCAATCAGAGATTTCTATTTGAAAATAATTTTAAAAATTTGACGACGAATAACGCATTTCAAGACGACAGTCAATCGCGGTCCGTTGAATTTACACGCGGCGGCCATTTTAATGGTGGATATTGGCGGATCGTCAACGGAGACAGCGACTGACTTAACACATTCCAGAACGACGTGGAAAAGTGGAGGGCGGTAAGCGACCCTTCGGAAAACCGACGAGTGGAACGCAGTCCTCGCGCTTGGCACAGAATACAAGCGCATAATTGACGTCGCTAAATGCCAAGAACGACGGCGACGACACCGTGGCACATATAAGCACGTGATGGCAGCCATGCAGACGCCAAATCCAGAAATCCAACTTACTGTTGGAGATTATATCGTAAATCTAAGAGATTTTCTGAAAGTTTCAGGATCCTGCATAAGCGAAGATGATGGTCAGGGCGTTATCTGTTCTAACGATGAAGATGACAATATTTGATTTTGGAGAAAACAGTCCAATACAGCCCACCTATTGAGGGCAGCAAATGAATTTTCATTTTTTGCACTTTAAATGACTGAACGATTATTTTTCACGTAATATGAAATATTTTGATTTCTTGTTCTTGTTCTTGTTCTTGTTCTTGTTCTTCTTGTTCTTGTTCTTCTTCTTCTTCTTGTTCTTGTTCTTCTTATTATTATTATTAAACTGACAATTTCTTGTGCGCCATATCACCAAATGTCAGGAACAAGTGCACATTACAGAGTCCAGCTATAGGCCTACAAATAAAATTAACATTAATCATACTAAAATAAAACACAAAGTGGAACACAATCTAAGGGAGAATAAGAGAATAAGATTTCCGGAACAAAGGTGTCTTTCGATTTTTTCTGAAGGATGAGACAGAGAAAAAGGATGAATTAACAGACATCGGTATATCGTTCCATGTCTTTGGCCCTAGCACTGCAAATGACCTGGAACCATGTGATGTTTTGCAATGAGCTATCTTCAGAAGGCTTTGAGCGTCGGACTGCAGGAACAGTGACAGACAATAAATAAATTAATTAATAAATAGAAAATATTCTTTCATATTAAACGGTTGAATTCTTTAATATTGAAGCATTTTGCCTATTTGGCGATTGAAGCAGGACTTGAGATGTTGCGGACCTTGAGGTTGGGCGGATATTGCTTGGTTATTGTGCATCAAAAGTGACTAAAGTTGGTGTCTTAAGAATAAATCACTAGTGGTGTAAATTTCATTACTACCCTAAAACGCCTTTCTTATTTCGATTAATTAGGTTAATTTATAAGAGTAATGGCCAGGTCTTAAATTTAAAATGAACGAGCTATACTTGTTACATTTTAAATTACTGAACGATCTCTCTCCACACAATATACTGAGGTCTGTAAGTGATGTTGAAGCATGTTGCCTATTCTCGCTTGCTGCACGTGGAAACAAATATTGGAGCCTATCCCTATGGTTAAGCGGATTTTACAAGAAAGCCTCAATAGAGTGGTGGAAGCTGCAGAGCCCATGGGATTGAGGGTAAACATAGAAAAAACAAAAACAATGGTGCTTGGACAACAAGAGGCCACGGTAAACATAATAGTAAATGGAGATAAAATCGAACACGTAACAGAATTCGAATACCTTGGAAGCCTTCTGACATGGGCTAACGACTACAGCCAGGAGATAAAAAGAATAGCAAAAGCAACAGGAGCTATGGAAGGGTTTAAAACAATATGGAAAAGCGAGGTCATGAAAGTCGAGACAAAACTGGAAATACTATGAACGTGCATCTTTAGTGTATTACTCTATTTATCAGAAACCCGGACCATAAAGAAGAGGGACAAAGACCGACTACTATTTTTTTAAATGAATTGCTATAGAAGAATCTTGAACATCAGATGGCAACAGAAAATAAAGAACACAACGATACGAGAAAGAATTAAGAATAAAACAAATATCACGCAAATATTGATACGGAGAAAAATGAACTTGTTTGGGCACATATGCAGGATGAAAGACAATAGACTGGTGAAGAAGACCATGCTGGGAACAATGGATGGAGAAAATCGAAGAGGGAGACCGAGAAGAGAGTGGTTGGATGATATCGAAGAATGGGGGAACGCGGAGCTGCACACACTGATCAGAGTGACACAGGACCAAGAAAGATGGGAGACAAATTGTGATTCAGGCTGCCGACACCTACGGGTACAGAACCCATGGAGCTGCTGCTGATGATGATGATGATCCCTAAGGTTAAGCGGATTTTGCATTGGTATAGAGAATGAAAATCGGCTAAAGTTGGTGTTTTAGGAAGAAAACGCTTGTGGTGTACATTTCTTTAATATTCTAATAAAAGCGTTTCTACATTCAAATAATTTGATTTAATTATTTGCTATGCCAATTTCTTAGATGTAATAAAGTGTATTTATTTCAGGAATGAATCAGATAAGTTTACTTCAAAACAAAAGCGTCGAAACGGTGTTCGCTAGGTGGCGGTGATGTGATATTTGCGATTTATTTAATCATGTTAAAATTTTCTTCTTCTTCACCGTAAACTGAAAATTTACTACATAATAGCAACATGTATAAGGACTGGGATTTGCTGATCCAACTCTACTGAAAGCATCTAGGGGCCTACATGGCGCCCGATTTGACCTTAGCAACATTGAGGATGTTTTCTTCTATTACGACATACTTTTCTATTCTATATTGAAATTATAATTTCAGATTTATTAAGTATTTCCATAAGTTTTCCGTTCTACATTCTCGTTTTCAATTAATCTCGCTAGTTTTCAATTCGTTTCTGCAGCCTATCCTTTTACACAGGGTATTCTAATTTTCCCAAGAATGCTCCAACTACATGTTTAGAGTTAGTTAGTAATTTCGTGTAATGTCTCCATTCAATCAATTCGTCGTTCAAGATATTCTCAATTGGAATCCATCTGACGTCGTCATTGTTAAATCCGTATCCGATGCCAAATATTTTTCCGTCGTTAGCAATCACACGAGAATGAGCAATTAGTGACTTGAATTTATCTCTCACATTCCATGTTTGTGGAACAAAATTGTATACAAAGCATCCATCTTCACCAAGTAAAATAACAGAATTTTCCCACAATTCACCATGAAGCCAAACACATGCTCTGGGCATTTGCTTTCTGAGCAAAGTGCAAGTATTTAACTTCGTGTCATACATTTGCACAGTGCTGACAGCTTTACCATGTGCACCGAATCCACCAAAGATATAGAGTGAAGCCTTATATGGTACACAATTGCCAGAACTTTTAACAGCGTTGGCTAATTTTCCAACCTTAGAACACTTATCATCATACGTATTGTATGCTTCAACATCATCGAGTACCTTACATTGAGAACTCACGCATCCACCGCATATGTACAAAATATGATCAACAAACGCTACGCTATGATAATATCTGCCTTGAATCAAAGAAACACATTTGCTCCATTTAGAAGATGAAGCTTCTAATCTCCAAATATCTTCATATTTGTCCCCCAATCCACACACGAAGATCGAATTGCGATAGACAGCTGCTGCTGCTAGTAATCCAAATCCAAATTTATCAGGTAATGGGTCAATGGCAGTAACATCATCCGGTCGATTTAAGTTCATTATAATAGTGGCTTTGTCATTTGCAATGACAACGGCGCACATATTAAATTCTTTCTTTGTTTCTACAAGAAAAGAGCAGTGACAATACGATACTTATGAATGAATAACACACACAGAACGCTTAATTATGATAATTAATCAGAATCTGTCGGTCATGGACTGGGGATGTCATGCGTACAGTAGATGCTTTCTTGCGAATTAACGAATAACTACATTTCTACCGGAATTCAAAAATCAATCAGTTACCACAGTTGTCGTAAATGGAAAGGAATAAACCACGCGAGAGACATGAATGCTGAGGATGCAAAAGGTTCTTTCAACAGCTTGAGTCCCCCGACGCAATTGCTTTTCTAGCAGATTCTTTTACAAGCCTAATTGAAAAGGCCTATACATTGAAGACCCTTCTCTGTAAAGAAGGACTAGCTCAAATGGTGTCTTTCCATGTGAAACATGTTTTGAAGAACAGAGAAAGACATGATTTGAAACATTTGATTTGAAGGTAAATTTTGAGCCTCAAGAATTCTGCAATTTGAATTGCGTAAAGAGAACTTGCCCTCGTGAACTAATATGCTGCATAATTTCATAAGGCGAAGTGCCAAGTGCCACGAGGCGTGATATATATATATATATATATATATATATATATATATATATATATATATATATATATTGACAGTCCCAAGCTAGTCTTGACTCCAGATACTACAAAAATACCTCTGCTCCAACTGCAAGAAATCGTGGTTTCAAATTTGATTCATCTCTAAATTTAGAGTCACAGATCTCCCAACTATCGAAATCCTGCTATGCCCATATTCGCGATCTACGTCGCCTCCGTCCTTGCCTTGACACCAAAACTGCATCCACAATCGCCACTTCAATAGTCCATTCCAAACTGGATTACTGCAACTCCCTTTACTATAACCTCCCAAAAACCTCCATCAACAAATTACAATCAATTCAAAATGCACTAGCCCGAGCAGTAACCAAATCACCAAAGTTCTGCCATATTTCACCCATACTGCCACAACAACTGAAAAAATTGAAATTCCCACAATGATTTTAGCCCCAGATACAATAATAACCCCTGTTCCAACTGGAAAAAATCTTGGATTTACTTTTGACTCCTCCCTAAATTTTGAAGCTCACATATCTCAACTATCAAAATCCTGTTATGCTCATATTCGTGATCTACGTCGCCTTCGCCCCTACCTTGATATTAAAACTGCTTCCACTATTGCCACTTCAATAGTTCACTCTAAGTTAGACTACTGCAACTCACTGTTTCACAATCTTCCAAAGGCTTCCATATGTAAACTCCAATCGATTCAAAATGCCTTAGCTCGTGCAGTAACTAAATCGCCTAAATTTTGCCACATTACACCATTACTCAAATCTCTCCACTGGCTCAAGATAACAGAACGCATTGAATATAAAATAATATCGATGACTTATAACTCACTCCATACATCCAGTGCTGGGTAGTAACTAGTTACAGTAACGCTAGTTACTGTAACTAGTTACTATTTTGAGTAACTAGTAACGTAACTAGTTACTTTCAGCCAAGAGTAACTATTGTCAGTAACTAGTTACTATTTTGAGTAACTAGTAACGCTAGTTACTAGTTACCGTTAACTAGTTACTTTTATAAGTGTTACTTTTATAAGTGTTATTGCATTTCAAACGTTTACATTATGCGACTCACTGTCACTGAGCTACTGCATTAACAACAACTTACATACCGGAACACCAGAGGCGTTCGTCCTGTTTCACATGACTGGCAACCATAGATCGCACTGCCACCATCATGCACTAGCCTATAGTACTTATGATATATGCCTAAAATCCGTGTTGTATTTGAGCGTTAATAAAAGGAGTACACTTCAATCACTAACTGACGAAAATCAGTAGTCCTAAACAGTAGAGAGACTTTTCAGTGTGGGCGGGCAGATTCTTACACCACGCAGAAACAGTCTAACTGACGAGCACTTCGAAATGCTTTTACTGTCGAGAGCTAATAAAACTCTAATTTGAACAATGAACATCAGGTAAACATTGACGCTTGTTTTGTGTCAGTAGACTACACTGCTTGTTTAATGTTGCCTATTAGGGAACTGTGACTGTTAGTTATACAGAATTTGGAATTATCTTCGATTGTTCGTTGATTATATTTATTGTACGTTTTGATACATAAGTGCAGGCTGTGCAGCATCGATAACAAGCCATGAAATTAGTAAGTAACTAGTAACTAGTTACTTTTTTGGAGTAACTAGTAACGTAACTAGTTACTTTTGGAAACTAGTAACTAATCTCAGTAACTAGTTACTTTTTATCCCTTGTAACTAGTAACTATAACTAGTTACATTTTGAAAGTAACTAGCACAGCACTGCATACATCAAAACCAGTCTACCTAAGAAATCTGATAATTCCACAACAACCTGGATCTACTAGATCCTCTTCTCATGTAACTCTCCTTCGACCTCTGAATCAATCATCTCTCAAAATTTGCAATCGTGCTTTTTCATATGCGGCACCTGAGCTTTGGAACTCAATTCCAATATCCCTTCGTTGTCTACATCAAAGCCAAATAACAAACTCTGAGTCACAATTTTCTCCTCTTCTTGCAACATCTCCTCATGTTTTTCTTTCTAAACTAAAATCTTTTCTCTTTATAAAATCATTTCCTCCATAGCTATAGCGTCCTGCCCACTCGCCCTTTTGATTAAATGACCCGGCATGAATGACCCACCTTTGGCTATAGCTACTTCATTTGAGATTAAGCGCGTAGGAATAAGGAGCTACTTCGGTGCATCTTTTGGAAGCGCTTTAGAAATTAGCGAGATTTTACTTACTTACTTACTTACTGAAGTCGCTACACTGGCGTAAAATATCCGAACGTATCCAGCACAAAATAATAACGATTACTTACAGTTCACTTCATTCGTCAAACCCGGTTTACCTTCGTAAACTCTTAACGCCTCAGCCTCCTCGACCTACACGATCATCATCTCATCTCACACTTTCACGCCCGTTAAATCAGTCATCACTCAAAATCTGCAACCGCGCTTTCTCATACGCCGCACCAGAACTTTGGAACTCAATTCCAGCCTCCCTCCGCAGCCTACGACATGGTCAAGCAATAAGCTCCGAATCCTCATTTTCTTTAATTCCTTCACTGTCTCCTCAAGCCTTTAGGTCTAAACTTAAAACCTTCCTATTCGAAAAGTCATTTCCCCCATAGCAATAACAACCTGACCCGCTGCCTCATAGATACACTGACCTTTGCCCGGCCGACAAACCACCTTGTCTATAGCTATTTCAAGAAAGATTAAGCGCATAAGAATAAGCAGCTACTACTGTACTACCTCCAGGGCGCTGTATAAGTTTACGAGATTTTACTTACTTACTTACTCTCACACAGCGCTGTCATTAGATTCGGTGAGCGTTGTGTTGCCTTCTCGCGACGTGTCACATGACTGATGATTCTGAATTCCATAAGACGAGCGTCACGGTGTTCCTGTCCTCAAGCCTACCCCTTGGCTACGCCACGACCTTCATTCGGCAATAAGCTTTATCATCGACTAGCCGCTATGCCCCTAGTTCCCTGTTTAGAAAGATGTGCCGATGTCAAACTCAGCGACCTCTTATACAGTAGTTTGCTAAAACGACGCGCCACCTATTGACAGTTACATACTCAACTACGGACAGTTTTCAAAAAGTATAATTAATTGTTAATGCCTCGTTATTTCAATTTAACGTTAACTACAAATCTCATTAGCTATTGAATTTTACACATATATTTCCTAGCTTATTACTATATTCCTACACTATGCTGCTTCAGTTTGTTAAAAGTACTCGGTTCTCAAAAATTGAAGTTGCTGTTTTTCGTAGCCTAATAAGTTAATAAAAGATAAATACCTGATAACTTTCCAATGATATTTCCCTCATATTGTAGTGCATTGTGATCTGTGGCAATGAAATCAAAATCAAAATGTTTACTTTGTGTTCTCAAATATTCTTCGTTTTCTTTCTTTAATTCGTTGGCTCTTGCGATCAAACTGTCCACACTGCCACAGACTTCACTCGGAGATCCTTTAGATTTTAATTCAGTGCAATATGTCACAAAACTCTCCTGAACTGTCACCTTTCTTTCGATTTCTTCAATTTCTGCATCCATTTTCTTCTCCTGCTGTTGCTTTAGCAATGAAAGTTCATTCAATAGCTCTTCTGTATGTTGGTCGATCAAAGCTTTTAGTTGCTGACTTTTCTTTCTAATGTCACTCTGTTTCCAAGACTTTTACAACGAAATTTATCTTCTTTCTTTCCAAATCAGATTTCCTTGACAACATATCTTCCTTATGGTCATTCATTTCTGTGAAACTTTGCTCAATTCTTTGCCGAAATTCCGTATCAACTGTTGTCACATCTTTGCATTCATGAGCTTTGTGATTTTCTACGAAGCATGAGACGCAAACAACTGTCTTGCAATTGGAACAATAGTAGTCTAACACTTTATCTGAATGTCTCAAACATTTCCTGATTGGAAACATAATTCTGATCTCTTCCTCTTTAAAATCAATGTTTAGTTTAACAATGATGTGATCCTTTGTGGCTTTAAAATTCTTATGCATCTTTGAACAACGAGGGCAATAATTTGCACAGCAATTCAAACATCTCATCGTGGATTCAGCAACGTCATTGGCATCTTCATCTGCGCTGCACATTTCACAGGGTCTGGATTGATTCTCCAAATTAAATTCGTTTGTAACCTCCATAAGACTTTTGATGAAGAAATTCATCTGAAGTCCTTTCATTCCATCTGCAGGGATTAGAAACTCTTTCCTGCATAATGGACATGGTAAGCCGTCTCCAGGTTTCTTCCCATTCTTCAGCTGGATGTCTTCGAAGCATTTTAGACAGGCGGTGTGGAAGCATGGCAACATTCTGGGATCTGTGTAGGTCGTCAAACAGATGCAACATTCTGACAACGCACGAAGTCGTTCCATTACTTCCTTTTGAGTTGACGCCATTTCGACAGTTGCTGCTGAGATCTGTTATTAACTAAATCGTAAATGCAAACAAGAGTTTGAATTTAGATATTTCAAATGGTATGCAATAGGTTTTACCTGTCTTTTCCTGCCTCTACATGTCGGTTACCTGACAGAAACGATAGCTTTACCGCAGGCCTACTATATCCATGACGAAATTATTGAAAATATCGCTCCTTTAAAATATGCATAAAATCATGCCTCCATTACCATACCAATATTAAATGTACATCTAATGAAATAGAATTATATTTTACCTTTATATCGCCTGTGTTTTGATTGGCTTTGCAGTTTTCAACGATGATATATTTTATATTTTCTTTTTTCCGTTATTCTATATTTCACTTTCGCTTTTAAATTAGGCCCTAGTTAAAGTTTCTGATATTGGTAGCATAATATTATTGCGCACGTCATGGAAATTATGATTAACCCGTGTAATGGAATTAATTTTAGAATCTCCGATTGAATGAATTAATCAATAAATTTTTCGTCTATAATAAGCCTGTCTATATATATATATATATCGACTAAAATTACGAGCAATATTTTGAACGGGGAATTTTACGCCTAATTATAGAAGTCAGAATGCCTTTATAATAATAATAATAATAATAATAATAATAATAATAATAATAATAATAATAATAATAATAATCGACAATTGACGGTCCGAATAAATGCAGGTCTAATTTAGAGAAATTTAATCATTTTATAATAATGTAATCATTTTGTTCAGGCCCGTAGGAATTAGGGGTGCTGGGAAGAATTAGGGGAGTGCAGTGCAGGCTCTGAAAAGCGAGGCTGTTTTTGTGCTTAGGGGGCTGTCCATTAATTATGTCAACAATTTTTGGGCAATTTTTGACCCCCTCCCCCTTGTCAACAACTGTCAACTTTCAGTTTACCCCCATAATTACGTCAAAACTTTTGACCTCACCCCTAAGATCAATGACAGGTCCCAATAACAAGGTTATTATTTTTTGCGGTGATGACCATTTTTTCCTTTCTGCTCGTCGAGTGTCAAAATGTGATGGTTATGACCTTTTTCCATGCTGTTTCCATTGTAATAAAAGTAGTATTCCATGAAATCTCCTATTATTTGATTATTTGTAAAAGAAATTGTTGACGTCAACTTCACTTGACCCCCCCGCTACCCTCTGTCAACGACTGTCAAACGTTTTCAAACCCCTCCCCCTAAATTGTTGACGTAATTAATGAACAGCCCCTTATCATGATTTTTGATGATAGGATAATGGAAGGATATGTTCTGCGAAATGCAACAATAACGCAATGGTGCGAATAATTGCGTAATCAAAAAGAAAATGATTAATCAAAGTGAGAATTTAATGAAATTTGTATAGCGCCTCATTTTGTAAATGAGTAGTTTCTTAAATTTTTCTTCAAGGCGCCTTTATTTTGTGTTATTAGAAATGGTTTTGTCCACTAATATTCGCTTTTTGCCGTTTTTCTCGTTCTTTGTATCAGTACAACGTCCTCTCCTGTTACCGTCCCTGTATCCGTCTGCGTGTGTGTCTGTGAGTGTGCATAAGTGCGTCCTCATGTCTCTCCTCGCAGCTGCTCTTCGACACCGATCGCCTCCATTGGTCTAGAAATAGGATGCTTGACCATCAGCGTATCTTACGAACTCTACTGCAGACGGAATGCAGCATCGTTATTGCGAGAACGCCACCTAGCGAATGTCGCTAGAACGGGTTTTCCTATGCACAATTATAATCTTTCGTTTACGCTTTGTGTAGATGTGTTTATTCGTTCAAAAGCAGGTATTATGTCTATAAATTTAATTATGTGAAGAAAAAGTGCATTTTAGACCCGTTTGTCTATATATGCACCAAAAGTTTCACTACTAATGTACTCAAGAAAACACCCGCACAAAGCATATTTCAAAATCTATAAATTGACAAGACCTTTGGGTGTCAGAAATTGTACCACCTTGACTCACTCTTTTGGTGATAGTCAAAATGCTTTATCGCTTTCTAAAGGAAATGAATACCAAATTATAGTGAACTCCTGAGTCATCGAATTAAAGCACTAAAATTCCTAGAACCGCCCCTGTTTCTAGGAACTTCGAAGCTGATATTTTGGTCCAAAAGGGCCAGATTAATATCTTAAGAACCTGTAAACTAGTCAATAGGATTATCTTCGAAGCATGTTGTGAAAAATAACACTTGTGAAAAAGAATATGTGCATTTTTATTGAAAATACTTCATGACACCACGAGTAGTTTAAGGTGCTGAAAAGTTTGAAAAGTTTCACGAGCGAGCTTATTGAAATTTTAATTAGTATTTGTACTTGTAATAGATATTAGAGGTGTGCGCGAGGACTGACCGTACATAAACTGTTTTTTAAAATATCGATTATATTTTCGCATTTACTTTTGACGGTAAAGCATCTTGCCAATCGGTGGTCGAGTTATGCCTTTAAGGTTGTCATTTAAGAACTAGCGGTTAAGCGCATTATGTACTTTTAACTTTTAGGGGTTTCTTATGTGACTAAAACCGGTGTTTGGAGCGAAAATAATAGATGCAAAACTATTGGTGTATAAAATGTATATTTACATATATTAAAGGTAAAGGTAAAGTTCATCCGTAGGCTCTGTGCCCGTAGGTGCCGGTGCTGATCTCCGGTTTCATGACCATCAGCCCATAGGTGGTTAAGTCATTTATCAGCGGACGGTGGCCAGTCATTCCGCCGATCCTATGGTTACCTTCGCAATGTTGCCATTGCATACTCATTTTACCATCACGAAAAAGGCTGAATCGACCTTTAGACCTTTAGGGCTCATTCGAGACTTGAACCCGCAACCTCCTGCTCCATCATCCAACGTTGTTACCACTCTGCTAACTTCCCGCCCCATATTAATGTATACTAAATATTATATGTATAAAATTAAACAAAATATTGGAAATCAATTAAATATTTCTTATAGGAAATATTCAAAAATGTAAAATGTCTTTTTGTCTTCGCATAATTAAAATGGCAAAGAAATGCCAGTGTTCCAAAAGGAAAATGCATTTTCCCTAAAAGCAAAAGGGAGGTTTTTAACTGCACATTGAATTCGCTTTGGTGCTATTCGCTAGGTGGCGTCGTTGCGATGACGATGTTGCATTGCGTCTGCAGTGGAGTTGATAAATAAGCTGACAGTCAGAATCAAGCCCCGTAGGAAACGGGGGTCCAGAGGGTGTAGCTGCACCCCTGGAAAAATTAGGGGGTGCGCTGGACCCACTGGAAGATGAGACTCTTTTTTGTATGTCAGGATATTTAAAAAGAAGAAGATGAAGGATAAAGGATGGGTATTGGGTGATGACCTTTTTTCTATGTCAGCGTTTTTTAAGGAAGATAAAAATTTCACCCCTGCTTGAAAAAACTCGTTCCGCCTGGTCAGAAGAAAGAATTTCTCGAGAGTTATTTTAGGCGACATCTAATATTGTGTTATTCTTCACACATAACCAACGTTTTTCGTGGTCTGCAAAGACAAAGAGCATGAAGAAAAGACAAAAAGTGGTCAAAAAAGAGAACAACGACGAAAAACAGCGACGATGATACAGGAAAGTTAGCATGTTGTCGTGACTTTTTCGTATTTTCAATGCTTTGACGTTTAAGGACACGATTATTTACTTTTTCGGATATTGAAAGAAATATCGATTTAAAACCACTACTACCCCCATCGTCGTCATTTTCAATCATCATCATCATCGTTGTCGCTATTTTTGTTCTAAGTAATTGTAGCTCCCTCGCGCTGGGGTACAACGGCGTAGAGGCGCGTCCCCCCGGGTGGCGGATGGGGGGGAGTCCTGGGCTGGGAAACCTCCTGGGATTGCACCGAATAATACGGAATAAGGTGCCGTGGACCAACTGTACCAGAAGACAACGGCAGGGATGGTGGATGTATTCAACTGAAGAGTATGGAAGAACAGCATCACTGGCGGAAGATCTTCGTACGCTGTCGTACAAGCAGAGGGCGCGTGTCCAACTATTTGGGACATTGCGGCCAGCTCGATATACCGAGAAGTCATGACCAGTGCTCGGCGAAAACAGTGTCATGGAAGGACACAAGACGGGAACAGGAGGCGGATCAACGTTCTGTGTCTCGCTATTGCCGCTGAAGAGCTGGCAGAGGGCAGGGTGGTGACGATTCCTCTTGGAAATGTTTTGTGCCCAGGTATAGCCACCAATGGGTTGGCAGAAAGCAATGATGATGATGATGATGATGATGATGATGATGATGATGATGATGATGATGATGATGATGATGATGATGATGATGATGATGAATTGTGGCTCGAGTGCCTCTGACTTGCTCGTACAGAAGAGGTTCATATTTTTATCTTGTAATTTTAAAATTATTAATTATTAATATTGATACGAGGTAGATGCACAAATGCATTGTTCGCTCGATGCTGAAGCATTGTGCCTATCATCGTTACAGTAACAGTGGACCTCTTGCTACCTACTGTAGCGGTTAAGCAAATGTTATTCATTTGTAGATTAGTTTCAATGTCAAAACGGGTGTTTGGCGCGAAAACCATAGTTACGAGACTGTTGATGGAGAAACTAAGCAAGATTGTTCAACATGCCCTTTTGTCTTCACGTATATAAATTAGTCGGGATGTGATGAGATGAATACGTTAGCAATGACAAGTACAACCAACTGTAGGCAGTGGCGGCTCTAGGATTTGGCAAGTGGGGGGGCGTTGGGGTGGCAACTTCTAAATATTGGGGTGGCCATTCATTCCATCCCCTACTCCCCCGGTGGAGCCGCCACTGACTGTAGGATAATGAAAATTATATCTAGAGGAAGTTCGGAGTGCGTAAGGTGAAAAGATAAAACGTTTCTCTAAACATCAGCGAAAAAGATGATATTATTGTCTTCTATTAGGACATTCTCTACGATTTTATATTCGAATTTCATTTCCGGTTTATTAAGTATCGCGATAAGTTTTTTGTTTTGCATTCTCAGTTTCAATTAATCTCGTTAACTAGTTTTCAATTCGTTTCCGCAGCCTATTCTTTAACACAACGGTATTGTAATTTTCCCAAAACTAATACATGTTTAGAGTTAGTAATTGGCAATTTCGCGTAATGTCTCCATTCAATCAATTCGTCGTTCAAGATATTGGCAACTGGAATCCATCTGACGTCGTCTTTCTTATCTCCACATCCGATGACAAATAATTTTCCGTCGTTAACAATTGCACCAAAAGAAAAATTTTCTAAATTGAATTGATCTCTCACTATCAACTTTTGTATATCAAAATCGTAAATAAAGCACCCGTCGTAATTAAGTAAAATAACATAATTTCCCCACAAGTCTCCACTGAGCATATTACATGCTCTGGGCATTTGCTTTTTGAGCAAAGTGCAAGTATTTAACTTTGTGTCATACACTTGTACAGTGCTGACATCTTTATTGTTGGCGTCAATTCCACCAAAGATATAGAGTGAAGTCTTAAATGGCACACAATTGCCAGATCTATAGACAGCGTAGTTCAGTTTTCCAACATTAGAACACCTATCATCATACGTATTGTATGCTTCGACATCATCGGGTGCTTTCCAAAGAGAACTTAGGTATCCACCGCATATGTACAAAACATGACCAACAAACGCTACGCTGTGACCTTGTCTGCCTTGAACCAAAGAAGCACATTTGCTCCATTTAGAAGACGTTGTATCTAATCTCCAAATATCTTCATCTTTGTTTCCCAATCCACAGACGAAGTATGAATTGCGATAGACAGCTGCTGCTGCTGCTCCATAATCAATTGCATCAGGCAATGGCTCAATGGCAGTAACATCATCCGGTCGATTTAAACTCATTCTAATAGCGACATCGTAATTTGCAATGATAACAGCGCACCGTTCGAGTTCTTTCGTTGACTCTACAAGCAAAGAGAAGAGACAATACGATACTTTCGAATGAAGCGCATGGAACGCTCAAGGTAATCAGCACCTTTGGAATGTCATGCGTGGATGCTCTCTTGCAAATGAACGAATAACTACATTATTCATTCGCAATGCAAAAAGCAGTTATCACTGTTATCGTAAATGCAGAGGAAATCAGTCACACAAAATACACGAATGTTAATGATGCAAAAGATACACCCCAGATATAAATTCAACAGTCTTTGAGTTACTCGATGATACGTTGCATATGATACGTTTTTGACGAACAGAAAAAAAAATTGATTTGAAGGAAACTTGTGAGCTCTAAAAATTCTGCCATTTGAATTTGCGTAAAGGAGACCTTTTGTAGATTTGATTTCCGAATTTGTGAACATTCAAAGCTGCAGGCCTACAAAAGAGATTGTGAATTTGGATTTTCGAGCAATAATTGTTTTCTCAACGCGATATATTAATTAAATGATGACAGCCATTGTAGCGAAATGGACCGCGACTCTACCCGAGTCACCATGATTCACTTCTGCAAATAATATTTACGATGACTCAGTTCCAGCCTTTCGGTGTGAGCTGACTAACAAACTAACAAAGAAGCACGAAATACGTCCGTCTATGCGTGACGAGTTATCGCCTCTTGACGCAAAGCCTTATGAACTTAACGCGAAGCACCAAGAGGACAGGGACGCAAAGATGACCCATGTTCCCGACACGAGTATTTTTGCAAAGGGCATGTCCCTATGAGTGTAGACAAAGGTGCTTTTGGCGATTTCTCTGCATAACGTTGATAAAAATAAAAATTGTAAAAAATTCTCGATTCTCAAAAATTCACGCAGCTGTTTATAGAAATAATTTAATAATAAATCAATACCTGATAACTTTCCAATGATATTTCCAGCGTTTTGTAGTGAATTGTGGTCCGTGGCAATGAAATTAAAATCAAATGATTCACTTGACGTCTTCAAATATTCATCATTTTCTTTCTTTAAATCGTTGGCTCTTGCGATCAAACTGTCCACATTGCCACAGACTTCACTCGGAGATCCTTTCGATTTCAATTCAGTGCAATATGCCACAAAACTCTCAATGACCGTCAGCTTTCTTTCGATTTCTTCAATTTCTGTATCAATTTTTCTCTCCTGCTGCTGCTTTAGCAGTGAAAGTTCATTCAATAGCTCTTTAGTGTGTTGATCGATCAAAGCTTTTAGTTGCTGATTTTTCCTTCCAATGGCACTCTCTGTTTCCAAGACTTTTTCCAGCAAATCTCTCTTCCTTTTTTCCAATTCACATTTCCTCCACAACATCTTATATTTACTGTCATTCATTTCTTTGAAACCTTGCACAATTCTTTGACGAAATTCCGTATCAACTGTTGTCACATCTTTGCATTCATGAGCTTTGTGATTTTCTACGAAGCATGAGACGCAAACAACCATCTTGCAATCGGAACAATAGTAGTCCAACACTTTATCTATATGTCTCACACATTTTCTGATTGGAAACGTATTTCTGATCTGTTCTTCGTTAACTTCAATGTTTATTTCAACAATTTTGTGGTCTTTTGTAGATTTGAGAGCTCTATGTATCTTTGAGCATCGGATACAATAATTTTCACGGCAATTAAAACATCTCATAACGGCTTCCGGAACACCTTTGACTTCTTCGTCCACGCTGCACGTTTCACATGGTATGGATTTATTTTCTAATTTAAATGCGTTTGCTACCTCCATAAGACTTTCGATGAAGAAATTTCTCTGAAGTCCTTTCATTCCATCTGCAGGGATTTGGAACTCCTTCCTGCATAATGGACATGGTAAGACATCTCCAGGTTTCTTCCCATTCTTCAGCTGGATGTCTTCGAAGCATTTTAGACAGGCGGTGTGGAAGCATGGTAACATTCTGGGATCTGTGTAGGTCGTCAAACAGATGCAACATTCTGACAACGTACGAAGTCGTTTCATTGCTTCATTTCCAGTTGACGCCATTTCGACTGTTGCTGTTGAGATCTGTTATTAACTAAATCATAAAGGTTAACAGGGGTGTGCATTTAGATATTTCAAATTTTATGCAACACGTTTTACCTGACAAAAACGAATACTTTACCTTACTGTATACAGGATAAAATTATGTCGCCACCTTAAAATATGCATGAAACATTGCGTTCGCTGTCACTTAAGTCAGAAATGCCTTTCTAATAAAATACAAGCAAATCTTACCTTTATATTGCCTGTGTTTCGATTTGCTTTGCAGTTTTTACCTACGAAATATATTTACTTAGTTTCTTATACTCTATTCCACTTTCGGTTTCAACCTATATATAGCTTGCAGCAAGAAAATTGCCTATTTTGAAAGCTTATCTATCGACTTCAAATTACGAGCAATATTTTGAGCGGGAATTTTGTGGCTTATTATAGTATAGCCAGAAGGTTTTGGTAATGGTATCATGATCCCTCTGCTAAAAAATTGCACAGCAGACCCTACAAGGTGTGACAATTATAGGGGCATAACCCTGAGTCCGGTAGTGTCTAAGATTTTTGAGCATGTATTACTGGGGAAATTTGGGGGTTTTTTGGGGAGCTCTGACCTGCAGTTTGGGTTCAAAACTGGGGTAGAATGCTCAGATGCCTTATACACATTGAGGGGGGTAATAAGTTATCTCAATAGAAATTCATGCACAGCTGTCATTTCTGCTCTTGACATTTCGAAAGCTTTTGACAAAATTAGTCACTATGGGCTGTTTTTGAAGCTGATACAAAGGAAAACCCCTTGGTATTTCATTGAAGTTTTACTCAACTGGTATTCCAAATGTAATGTTATGGTTAGATGGGGTAATGCCAAATCAGAATTTTTTACTGTGGTGGCTGGGGTACGACAAGGAGGGGTTCTTTCGCCTTTGCTATTTGCTGTTTATATTGATGATGTAATTTTAAAGTTGCAAAATTCTGGATATGGCTGCTATATCAATGATTTGTTTGTTGGATGTTTATTGTATGCTGATGATATCTTATTGGTGTCACACTCTATATCCGGCATGCAGCACATGCTGGATATTTGCACCAATGACTTTGTGGATTTGGATTTGAAATTTAATGTGAAGAAATCTATGGTCATGAGGATTGGGACACGTTGCAATATCGCATGTGCTGTATTGGTCCCGGATGGTGTTGCCTTGCCATTTGTGGAGGAAATTAGGTATCTTGGAGTGACACTGAAAAAGGGCAGGCACTTCGGGTTATCTATTTCGGAAGTTAAATTAAAATTTTTTCGTACATTTAATTGCTTGTATAGTCGCAGCAGAGCTGCCGCTTCTGAATTGATATGCATTAACCTGGTAAAGAGCTATTGTCTACCTATTGTATTGTATTGTATGGCATGGAAGCCACATGTCCAAACAAAAGTAATCTTAATGCTCTTGACAGACTGATTCAAGTAGTTGTATGCAAAATTTTTAAAACATGTGAGGCAGATAATGTTGAGTATATCAGAATCCTGACGGGTTTGGATAGTATGCATGCTATTGTAGAAAAGCGACAAGCATCCTTTGTTAATAGATATGAGAAGAAGCCACTGTACTTTGCTCAGTGCATTACTAGGATTTGTCCGAGGGCAGAGGCTGTACTGTGTAAAGATTGTGCCTAGTTTGTTTGTTTATTATTAGATTTGTGTTTTTATTTATTATTATTATTATTATTATTATTATTATTATTACTATTATTATTATTATTATTATTATTATTATTTAGTTTTGTTCAGCTGATTTGTGTTTTCCTTGGTTGTGTACTACTGGTTGTGTACTACTTTTGTTATGCTGTGCTTGTCACGAATAAAGATGATTATAGTAAAAAATACCTTCTAAAATAACACAGGTTTAAAAATTTTTTTTTTGAAAATTGTCTGAGTTTTTTCAACTGATTTATGACAATTTGGTACTGCTGAAACTGAAAATGACACTGGTTTCTTTGGATCAGGTCAGGTTTTTTGCTAATTTGATTTAAAAAATCTAGTCTTATAACTAAATCGATTGCTTTTTGTAACATTAGAGGGCAACCCCGCAAAAATTTTGTCTGTGGTCTCAGAAGTTGGGCTTATTTTTGGGTATATTTAGGGTACTGATTCCAAATATGGCACCAGATTTTTTCTATTAGCTCTAGTTTTTGATATTCGGCCATATATTTTAGACTGGAAGTGCGTGATAATTGCCTGTATCACAGGGCAACAACAAAAATTTGTGTTGTTTTGTTTCCCTAGAAGTAAGACCTATTTCTTAGTATATTTAGGGTGCTGATTCCAAATATGACATCCGATTTTTTATATCACCTCTAGTTTTTGAGATTCGGCCATATATTCGAGACTGGAAGTGTGTGATAATTGCCTATCTCACAGGATAACAATAAAAATTTGTGTTGCCATGTTTCCCTAGAAGTAAGACCTGTTTCTTGATATATTTAGGGTGCTGATTCCAAATATGGCATCAGATTTTCCCTATCAGCTCTAGTTTTTTGGATATATCCTATATTGAAAGTGCATGATAAATGTATATATTTGCTTTATGTAGCTCTTGATTGTTCTCATCTAAAGGTCTTTGCTAATAACATTAAAGGTCTTACATTTCCCGAAGAAATGAATTGAAATATGTGCAGTATAATCAATTATATTATTTAATTAGATAAGCACGATTCATGAAAACTGTTTTGAGGTAATTGTGGATGAAGGAGCATCAACAAATCTTCAGGGCACATTTAAAAATACAATTGCATGTTAAATGCTTGAATGCCATTTTGTTCTTATTTCTAGTGTGACAAAGTGATTGACAACTAAATCAGTAATTAATATAGTTGTATTTGAATATGTAATAGTTGTTGCTTTGAAGATTTTTACTGTTCAATGATAGAATTTGAATTGATTAAGTATTCTGCATTTAACGCATTATTAGTAGAACCAAAAGTATCAAAATACAAGAACGACTAAGCCCCGTATCTCAAAAACTAGAGCTGATGGGGCAAAACGGATAACATTTTTGGAATCAGGGCACCAAAATTACTCAAGAATAGGTATTACTTTGCAGACAACAAACTGTTTCTTGACCATGCAGATGTCTAGCAGATTTCATTATAATGAAATCTGCATGACGTAGACGGAAAATACATGCATACATGAAAAATCATCATGTAGCGATATATAGAAAAGTTGACCTGATTGAACAAAACCAATGTTATATTTGAATTTAGGACATCGAAATTGTCCTAAATCGGTTGAGAAAACTTAGACAATAAATTTGATGTAAACCAGTGTAATTTAAGAGAATGAATTTCCTTTCACAGGTTTTGGTACACATTTTTCAATTTTTAGAAAGACTATCAATCTAACGAGTCATTGTATCACTTTATCAGTAGTTGGCAAGTTAGAATCAATTCGCGTTTCCTCGGTTTTTAGTGAAATTATATAAATTATGCTAATTATAATCTATAATTATAGTCTTCTTCTTCGGCTTCCCGGCAGTGAGTTGGGAGGGGCGACAGGGAGTGATCTTCGTAAAACCGACGTCTTACTTCAATGCCATTGACAATCATCTTGACTATTGTAACAGCTGCAACTAACCTTTGCGATCGAAGCACTCATAGGCTGTTGTGAAATGCGTCGAAATCTTGATTTGCTGATAGTAGGCCCTATCAGATCGAACGAAGAAGGGAATAGAGTTAACAGAGAGATGGGGATTTCGAAGAAAGTGCGGTGATTTCCACACATGGTGATCGAAAACTTTCCTCTAACAACCACTTTTATTACCACTTTATCGGATTTCGTCAAACGCTTAAGCATTTAGCCAATGTGTTGGAAAATTATTTAACTTAAAGCACTACACATACGCTATTAGCTCTTTAGTTATTTCATATTCTGCGTCGCTGAACATGTCAATACCCTAGCATTGAACCAAAACGTTGTTCTATAGGTCTAGACCGGTTAGGCCATGGCATACCCAACACGCTGCCTGGCATACCCGATAAATTACATGACCCACCTGTAGTTGGCCAACCTTCAAAACTGCGTTGTGTGCTATGGCAATTAGTGCATATGGCCTACGTACGGAAGTAATCGCATATAGACGCCATCGAGAGCAGTTGTACGGTCAATCAATTTGAGTCCCCAACAACTCATTCGATACCTTCTTTTCCATTCAAAGGTTGACTCTAAATAAATCTAGAACATAATAAAAGGCATTCGGTTTTATTTGCATTTAATTTTTGGAATATGTGACTGTGCGCTTTCTGGTCGCTAACACTTTTAGTTCAACGTCTTCGATTACTTATCACAGTACAATGATATTATATATATATATATATATATCTATATATGGGCACTGTAGATGCATATTATGTTGTGCTATTGCAATATAATCACAGAATTTGAGGCGGGAGATTAACCTTCTGAACCTTGACACCATGGCACGGTCCAAGCTTGGCCGACACAGCACCTACTTAATATAAAATTCCTGCAACCGCCCCTGCCTACAATTATTTGACCTACACGATGTCCGCCCAAATTTCCTCTTGATATCTATTCACTTTTGTCCTTCCCACCAATATTTATATCCTTATCTATTTTTCTATTTTTTAAATTAAACAAATCTAATTTCCCTCGCGAGCCCCTTTGCAACATATCGCCCGCCCCTAAAAGTACTCGTACCACTAGTTAGGAACCTCTGGACAAAAAGGTTATTCCGAAACGAAAAGCCTAATTTTCTAATCTTCCATTCCGCATAAGATTTCGTTTTCTATTTATTTCCTATTTCCCGATACCCATCTAGTCAATGTCGATCCGGTCCTTACAATATCGAGTCCTTGTACAACCGATGCTTAACTCATATGGACAGCACTGGAGTAGAGTGTCCCAAAGTGTTTTCCTCTGAACCCCAATGTTACTTGAATGGGGAACACGGGCTCCGCTGTAAACTGCAAATTGTTTATCCAGTTTATAGGCTATTTGTCTTCGCATAATTAAAATAGTAGAAATATGACAAAGTATTCCAATACGAAAATGCACTTTACGGGAAACTGAACGAGAGATCTCAATTGTGCAATTGTACATTTCCATAACTACATAATACAACACAGTAATCTTATCATTTTCTTTTATTTTCGTGTAATAAGCATTTTGCTCTCTTGGTATTGTGTTTACAGTACTGGTTTCTAAGTTATTTTGACATGTATGTGATTTTGGCGGCCATCTTGGAAATAGGTGGATATCGCCGCTCTGCCACCTCTGACCAATTGCCACCATCAAAATTGTTATTCTACATACTTTTCTGCTTCCAATGACATATGACATATTTCATCATTAAAACTGCCACGGGAGAAATTTTTACTATCACTTGCCCCTGGACTATATCACTCTGAGAGCGATTAAAAGGGAGATAGCGGAATTTAATGGATTGGCGATTACGGTTAAGCGGAACTTATTTCTTTATAAGGAATAGTGTGTGGCTAAAACGGATGTTTTGTGCGCGGGCTATAGTTACGAAATTGTTGGTGGAAAAACTAAACAAGACTGTTCAATGTACCCTTTGCCTTCACGTATATATAATAGTAGAGATATGGCAAGACATTCCAATACGAAAATGCATTTCACAGAAACTGTACAGTGAAAGCATTCTGAAGATATTCGCTAGATTCGCTTGTTGGTGTGATTGCGATAAAAATATGTCATTATTTAGCTCCAAGTTTCTTCTAAATTACTTTTTATTTTGTTTAGAAAGTGCTAAAGTATTTCCTTCACCGTCAATAACCATGGACTCAGAGTCCGTTGGTGGCATATACATGTAGATTAATTAGTGCTTTTCTTTACTGCCAGAGCATCGACACTCATCTGACAAACTCTCCTCTTATATCCGGGCTTGAGACAGACAACCGAATATACTGACTTGCGTATTCACTGGGCAGAAATGTCCCACATTTGGTGAGCATTTATATCAGTTACACCGATATCCAGTGGCGTAGCGTGGTCTCGTGCCGCCCATGGCTCCTGGAAAAAAATGCCGCCCCAACCTGCTTCTATTATAACTGACAAGCAAAAAAGGTCGTCGCGGCCGAATTTGCCGCCCCTTGATTGTCCAAGCATTTTGCCTATTTTCGGATTACTTACAAGGACCAAAGAAAGGATGACGGACCTAAAGGTTAAGCGGTTCTTGTTCTCTTAAAGAGCACGCCAAATGGTTAAAGGTGGTGTTTTAAGGCGAAAACGCTAGTAAAGGAACTGTTCCATTATATTCGAACAAGAGATTTTATAAAGCCTTTCTACCTTCGAATAAAAGATTTCTTAGAATAATGGCAAGATTTCCACCTTCAAAAATAGATTTTCATTCCAAATACATTTGTCAATTTTTCGAATAATAAGCTAGGACAGTTATTTTCAATGCAAAAGCGTTATGGTGATGTTCGCTAGGTGGCGCTGTTGTGTAAACGTAGTTATCACGAATGTAGTGAAGGCTACATGGAGTTGATCTGATAGACGAATTGACCGATACAAATCCATATTGGGAAAATAGCAAATATATAGAATACGAAATCGAATGTGGAATAGACGATTAGAAGATTAGGTCCTTCGTTTTGGAATATCAATCTGGTCTATTTAGTCACTGGTAGCACAGCTCCGCCATAATTGGTAATGCAGTAGCACAGGGGTCAGAACACAAATGAGCATGCATTTGCTTAGCAACTATCCTTTCAAGAATTTTCGATAAGAAATTAAGATTAGATATAGGCTTATAGTTAGACTAGTCGTCAGGAGAGAGATGGCGTTATAAGTAGTGGGTGAACAACTGCATGAGCGAATGCAGAGGGGAAACACCCTTCAAGCAATGAGAGCTTTATGAAGCTTGTTATTAATGGGCCTAAAACATCAAAACAATCTCAGAGAATTTGAGTTGGTAGGACATCGAGGGTACAGTACATTGACTAATTGGTGATGTAAAGATTATCTGGCGAACTTCATTAAGGGTGGTAGGTTTAAAGGAATTAAGAGGAGTTGGTGGAGATTTCGGAAAAGAGAAACCAGTTTGATGAAATGATCTGAAATTTTAGGCGAATGGTAGATATTTCATTGGAGAAAAATTGGCAGAAGACATCTGGGTATTATGACAAAGAGAAGGAACCAAGTGTGACATGTGACACTTGACTTTTCTCTCTGAAGAATGCTTGTTCGATTTTGTATTCGAATTTCATTTCGGGTTTATTAAGTAGGCCTACTATTAAGTACCGCGAAATTTTTCTGTTTTGCATTCTCAGTTTCAATTAATTTCGTTAAGTAGTTTTCCATTCATTTACGCGGCCTAGCCTTTTACACAGGGTATTCTAATGTTCCTAAAGCAAAGACATTTTCAAGGTTTGCGATTGGCAATTTCGTGTAATGTTTCCATTCAATAAATTCGTCGTTCAAGATATTCGAAACTGGAATCCATCTGACGTCATCTTTCTTAACTCCGCATCCGAAGACAAATAATTTTCCTGCATTAACAATCATTCCAGAATATGCATTTTTCAAATTGAATCTATCTCTGACGCTCCTTGTTTGTGTGACCAAATTGTATATAAAGCATCCATTCTTGTCAAGTAAAATAACGGAATTTTTCCATAATGCGCCACGGAGCCAAGCACCTGCTCTAGGCATTTGCTTTGCAAGCAAAGTGCAAGTATTTAACTTTGTGTCATATACTTGTACAATGCTGGTAGCTTTACCATGTGCCCCATATCCACCACAGATATAGAGCGAAGCCTGAAATGGAACACAATTGCCAGAATCATAAACAGCGCAGGCCAGTTTTCCAACCATAGAACACCTATCATCATACGTATTGTATGTTTCGACATCATCGAGTGCTTTCTCAGAAGAACTCAACCATCCACCGCATATATACAGAACATGATCAACAAACGCTACGCCGTGATATTGTCTGCCTTGAATCATAGAAGCCCGTTTGCTCCATTTAGAAGATGAAGCTTCTAATCTCCAAATATCTTCATTTTTCTTCCCCCACCCACACACGAAGATTGAATTGCGATAGACAGCTGCTGCTGCTCCAAATTGAAATTCAGCAGGCAATGGGTCAATGGCAGTAACATTCTCCGGTCGATTTAAACTCAATTTAATAGTGGCTTTGCAATTTGCGATGACAACGGCGCAAATATTGAATTTTTTCGTTGATTCTACAAACAAAAAGAAAAGAAAAGACGATACTTCTCAGTGAATAGCGCTCACGGAACGCTTAAGATAATAATCGGCATCTGTCTGTCACAAGAAACGTGGATGCTCTCTTGTGAATAAACTAATTATCTTCAATCATCACTTTTATCGTAAATACAACGACGCGAAAGACATGAATGCTAAAGGTGCAAATTGTACGCTTCGGATATAAATTCAACAGTTTGAGTCACTCGTCGCAATTGCTTTGGCCAGAAGATTGCTTTGCAAGTCTATTTGAATAGACATCCAAGACCATTTTCTGTAAAGAAGGACCGGGTCAAAAGGTGTATTTGCATGTGAAACATGCGTTGAAGAACAAAGAAAGATGCTATTTAAAGGTACAATTTTGAGCCTTAACAATTCTGCCATTTGAATTGCGCAAAGAGAACTTTAATCCTTCCGATTTCAATAAAGATTGTGAATATCGACTTCGTCCTTCTGATTTCCGAATTTGTGAGAATGGGCAGAAGAGACAGTTTTCATTGCTTTCATACACGCATTTACTGATAAAGATGGCGCAACACAATTCTTCACTTTCTTGTGATGTAATGACTGCACACTTCTAACTATGACAAATGTTGACTTTTCATATGCTAAAACCGTTACCCCAGTCCATCTCATCTTTGACCTACACTCACAGAGCGCTTCAAATCGGCCTAATCAAATCCTAACGCACTGTGAATCCTCGGTGCGGACAAAAGTTGACTTCCATTGTACAATAAAATTTTGCATATCAGAAATTCCGTGCGCCCACAGACTACAAAAAGTTAGAGTCACGTCTTGCGTTTCTGTTCGAGTTGACAAATAGGGAGGCACAAGGTATTACGTCTATGAGTGGTGAGCTATCGCCCCTTGGTACTTCGCCTTATAAAGTATTTTTTAAGACGATGTAGGCCTACCAAGAGGCGTGACATATATATATATATATCACTGAAATCACTGTTATTCTACTCATGCTCAGCATGTTGCCTAATCTCAGAGTTTTCCTTATTCTCGAGGTTGGTCGCTTTGCTCAGAGCGTTGCCTCCAACTAGATGAATTTATTAGACTCGGTGAACGTTGTGTTGCCTTCTCGCAACGTGTCACATGACTTCTCATATGACTAATTAAAAGAAATACACATTATTATCACGATGAGCTGCAGTAACCTCAACAATCAAGAGAGGGCCGCAGCAAGCTTGCTATGTGAGATGAAAGATATGGCAACAGCAATGGAAATAACACAATCAACAAACGACAGGGAGGTGTGGAGGTCCAAGGTCGCCAACATAGTGAAACAAGACACCTAAATAAGAAGAAGCTGATGTCAAACTCAGCGATGTATCATTGTTTGATAAAGCTATGGACCACCTATTGACTGTTGCATACTCAACTAAGGCAAGTTTTCTATATTTTATTAATGGTCCATTGATATATAGTACGTACGCACTGAGAGGAGGAAGGTTCGAATTTTTGAGATTTTTACTATCTACGCTATGTGCATCGGCTGAAGAGGTGAAAATGTGACTTTTTTGAGTACGCCTCATTACCTCTATTTCGCCTAACTCTTAATTTAACTATTGATTTTTTACTTGTATATTACCTAACTTACTCCAATATCTATACATTAAGTAGCATCAAATTGTAACAATCTCGAATCTCAAATCTTCATTCATTTTTTTAATAAATTAATAATAAATCAATACCTGACAACTTTCCAATGATATTTCCTGCATTTCTTAGTGAATTGTGATCGGTGGCAATGAATTCAAAATCAAATGGTTTACTTGGTGCTCTCAAATATTCATCGTTTTCTTTCTTTAATTCGTTGGCTCTTTCGATCAAACTGTCCACACTGCCACAGACTACACTGGGAGATCCTTTCGATTTCAATTCAGTGCAGTATGTCACAAAACTCTCCTGAACTGTCAGCTTTCTTTCAATGTCTTCAATCTCTGCCTCCATTTTCTTCTCCTGCTGCTGTTTTAGCAGTGAAAGTTCATTCAATAGCTCTTCCGTATGTTGATCGATCAAAGCTTTTAGTTGTTGATTTTTCTTTCTAATGGAACTCTCTGTTTCCAAGACTCTTGCAAAGAAATCTCTCCTCTTTCTTTCCAAATCAGATTTCCTTGACAAAATATCTTCCTTATGGTCATACATTTCTGTGAAACTTTGCTCAATTTTGTGACGAAAATCCTTATCAACTGTTGTGACATCTTTGCATTCATGGGCTTTGTGATTTTCTACGAAGCATGAGACACAAACAACTGTCTTGCAGTCGGAACAATAGTAGTCCAACACTTTATCTGAATGTCTCACGCATTTCCTGATTGGAAACATATTTCTGATCTCTTCCTCTTTAAAATCAATGTTTAGTTCAACAATTTTATGATCTTTCGAGGCTTTAAACATCTTGTGTACCTTTGAACATCGAAGACAATAATTTTCACAACAATTCAAACATCTCATCGTGGCTTCCGTAACATCTTTCACTTCGTCATCCGCGCTGCATATTTCACAAGGTCTGGATTTATTTTCTAAATTAAAAGCGCTTGTTACCTCCATAAGACTTTTGATGAAGAAATTCATCTGAAGTCCTTTTATTCCATCTGCAGGGATAGGAAACTCGTTTCTGCATAATGGGCACGGTAAGACATCTCCAGGTTTCTTCCCAGTCTTCAGCTGGATGTCTTCGAAGCATTTTAGACAGGCGGTGTGGAAGCATGGCAACATTCTGGGATCTGTGTAGGTCGTCAAACAGATGCAACATTCTGACAACGCACGAAGTCGTTTCATCGCTTCTTTTTCAGTTGACGCCATTTCGATAGTTGCTGCGATCTGTTATTAACTAAATTATAATTGAAAACATGGGTTTGAATTTAGATATTTTAAATGGTATGAAACAGATTTTACATGACAGAAACGAAAACTTGAACTTAGGCGTACTGTTTGCAAATATCGCTTCCTTAAAAGATGCATAAAATATGCTTTCACTGCCATTTAAATAAGAAATGTCCTTCTAATGAAATAGAATTATATTTTACCTTTATATTGCCTGTATTTTGATTTGATTTGCAGTTTTCACCGATGAAATCTTTTATATTCTCTTTTTTCCGTTGGCCTATAGGAATACTTCTGTCTTTCATTTTCGATTTTAAATTATTTAAAGTTTTGAGGTAGCATGAAATTACTACGCACGTCATGGAATTATGATTTTTCCGCATAATGGCATTAATTTTAGAATTTTCGAATGAACGAATTAGTAAAGGAAATTTTCTTCTGTCCTTAGCTTGTCTATCGACTAAAATTACGAGCAATATTTTGAAGGGGGAATTTTGCGTCTAATTATAGCAGGAATATCTTCTTATAATAATTGACAAATGACGGTACGAATATATTTAATTTATAAAAATCTAGAAGATCAACGCGAGTTGGTTTACACATGAATATATTTTAGAGTGCATGGCTTACTCAAACTAATCGAAAATAATTCAAAACTTTCAAAAGTACTGATCAACAAAATGGTTTGGAAATATTCGCAAGAGGTCGCTTGACATGCATAATGTTATTATACATAGAGTGTTATACTTATATTACCTGTATGAGATCTAGGGCAGGGGTTTCCAACCTTTTTTAAATTGTACCTCTGCCAAAAAAATTTTCTCCGCTTGTACCCCCAACCCAGGACCGACCAAAACCAACACTTTTGCAGTTATTTCGTTAAAAAATATATTCATCAACTTCCGAAATTTGATATGTTTAATGTAGAATTGTAGATATTATTAGATACTTTTTTAAAGTTTAACAGTTCACTTAACACGTTCTATCAGAAACGAAAGTCATTAATTGTGCATGTGATCATTAATACGCATCAGGACATGCGTATTATTATAGCGCTTTCATTTGTAGCCTCATATCTGTTATTCAGCCGGCCGTTATATTGAGCTGTCGTAGAGTTGGCAATATTTAACATTTTAAAAACGAAATTCCAAAAAATTATTTACTATTTTAGCAATTTTAGTGTACCCCCTGGCAACAGTTGATGTACCCTAGGGGTTCATGTAGGCCTACCACCGGTTGGGAACCGCTGATATAGGGGGTATGCGTCTTAAACCATTTAAAGCCAAATTTGCCTTAACGCAACGCAAAGTTTAAAGCTGTTCATTTTTTCCAGAAAAGGAATTTTCTCAAAATTCTTTTTTGTATTCACTTACTTATTTATCACTTATAATAAAAGGCTGCTCTTGAGTTAATATCATCTTTTTACTTGCTGCTAATGTTACTGTTATTACCTAACCCATTAGCGTGTCAAAATAGGACAGTTGTAATCGCTTTACAGTTTCATAAAAAATTATTTTCCAGCCGGATGAAGTAATTTTCGATAGCACGAAGATTAGTCTACAAATTGATATAAAATTTGAACAGAAATTTCAGCTGGTTTTCATGTTATCCTTCGCTAAAGTTTAGTGTTGCGCTTTCGCAACTTTGGCCTAATGTGTAGTAATTCTTGTGCAACGCTAAGGTTGCGGTGTCAAAACATGTTTAGGCTCAAGCCACTCCAATATTTGTGTGATAACTCCAATGTGATACCTCCACAGCGAATAAAGATGACAAACTGTACAAAGTTCACAACTACATTGATATCCTGAACAAAAACTTCTCCAAGTTTGGAGTCTTTTTTTCACATAATCTTAGCATTGATGAGCAGATGGGGAGAGGGAATTTGGAGAGGGAAGGGAGGTTTGGAAGGAGCAAAGTGGGTTGTACGGGTTTTCGGTGCAGCGTTGTGTGGGTTTTGGGAACGAGGGTTTAGGGCCGGTGGGGTAGGGCGGGGCAGGGCGGGAATGGATTGGGGCCTGGACGGGGATTGGTTGGGGCCTGGGCAGGATGGGTTGGGGCCTGGGCGGGGAGGGGTTGGGGCCGGGACAGGGGATGGGTTGGGGCCAGGGCCATTGGGAGAGGGATGGGAAGAGGGAAGTGTGAACGGGTTTTGGGGCCTGTGGGATAGGGCGGGGCGGGGATGGGTTGGGCCTGGGCGGGGATAGGTAGGGCCGGGGCGAACCTGTCATCAAGACCATACATAGGAACCGGAAGCCCGACCTGGTGATAGTGAAGGAAGCAGAATGTCGAGTTGTGGACGTCACCATCACGTCCTATGTGTTCAGCATGACCAGCGCCTACGACCAGAAGGTGGCGTACCACGGCAACGAAGAAATCCGCGGTTGGGTAGCGGAGAAATGGCGGGGCACTTTCTGTCATTCAATGTAGTGGTACTTAACTGGAGATGTGCCCTCTATTCAAAATCTTGAGTAGGGATTTGAGCTCGGAAATTTCCTGCGGAATAATTCCGTAGGAAATTTCCGGAAAAATAGCGGTACTTTTCCTGAATAATTCCGGAAATGTTGATTATTATTATTATTAATGTTTATTATTTTTTGTTACTATTTATTGCTATTACTACAATCTATTATTATTTTTTATTATCATCATTACTATTTATTACTATTCATTTGTTGGGCATTTGTTAACAACTGTCAGAATTGTAGCGCTATATAATGTTTTTATGGACATTCAAGCGGCACTTCCAGTTGCATTTTTCCGAAAATTTCCGGAAATTTCCGGAAATTTCCGAAATAATTTCGGGCATTTTACTTTTCCGGAAAAGTTACAACCCTAGTCTTGAGTGTATCTCCCCTAATCACTTTGTCAGTAGTTGGCAATATAGAATTAATTTGCGTGGCTTCGGTTTTGAGTGAAATTCTCCAAATTAATCAAATTAAGATCTCTGTTTATAACAATTTGATAAAAATTAGCTTCTCCTTCAAAATCGCGTGTTGACGCAAACATTGATATTGACTGCCTCTTTATATAAAGTCTTGAACTCAGGATGCAAATTATTGGGAGAGAGGTTCAGACATGATTGTTATCACATTCGCGATTGGAGTTTGTCCCAATGATAGGCCTATATAGGCTATTCTATACATAAGCACGTTCAGAGCAGTTGTGTAGATCGTTGGTGCAAAATGAAATGGCAATTTCTCACTTTGTCAAAACAAGATAGTTGGAATTTCTGTGGTTAATCGTCCCATCAGTAACTAGGGTTGCCAGATGTCCGGCTTTTAACCGGACTGTCCGGCATTTTGCTTACTTATCCGGTGAAAAAGGTGAGGCAATACCGGACAGCCGTGTGTTTTCTTGCAATCTGCCAGACTACCAAATCACTCCCACTGTCTCCCAGCCTAGTACAATGGAACATTTTGGCTATAATAAGACAAAAGTAGAGAAACAGATATGGATATTTCTTGAAAATTATCTTAAGTTTTTTCAAGGAACACGCCTTTGTTACGCGTCTTTAAAATCCTATGAGTATAGCCAAACCGCGTAACCGCCAGGACCTTAATGGCATTCATCTAAAGATTCTCTATTGTTAGTGGAGTCTCAGAGGAAAATGGTCGGAATGCGCTTTCCTTGCGTTATTGCGAAATAAGATTAATTTTTAAAAAGAGACCGGTATTGCCAGTTGGGGCCCCACAAGACAGTGACGAAAGAATTTTTTTACTTACTTATTAAACGATTGAAAGCGACTGGGCACTGGCGTTCTAGTAGTCATTAGGGGCCTGGCCCCTGGGGCCCCAACAGTTTGACTGCCTATGGGCCTCCAAGTGGTTAATCCGGCACTGCCCACCTGCCTCGATCTGTCGCTGTCGCCGTTCTACCAGCCTCGCTCCCGGTCTTGTCAGCCGTCGCTTCGATCGCGCGTCAGTCCTGTCCGTCTCGACCACCAAAGACGCGTCGATCGGTCTTCCGTCGCTATCGGTCTTCATCGACACCATCAGCCCCCCGTCCGGTCCTCTGCCGCTGTCCGTCAACTCCGCTTCGTCTCTCGTCAGCGTCGCTTCATCGGTTGCAGCGCAGTGTTTATTCTAGCCCCCTTGACATGGGGGGATTTTGAAATGTTTGGGAGACAAGGTTTGAGTTTTCACACGTTTGGCGGAGGGAGAAATTTCCATTCCCAACATCTAAAAAAATTGGGGAAGGGAATTTTCAAACTTTTTTTTTTTTTGGGGTTTCCTTCTAAGAAGGCCTAGAATAAACACTGGTTGCAGCGTCTGGCGCCGTCGTCTCCAGTAGCTGCGTGTTGCGGACTAAATTTAGTAGCGTCGTTGCCAGAGCGCTCAGCGTTCGCTGGTTTGATAGGAGTTGCTGGTCTTGAGGCGTCCAACACCCGTTCTTAGACGGTAGAAGTTTTGCTAGCTGAGGGACCGATTGATCTCTCGAGGACTTATAGTCGCTGGTTTCTATAGTCCGTCTCTCGGTCTTGGGCATCACTGCGATTTCTAATCGTCTTACCTAAGATTTAAAGCTGCCGTCATGAAAACACCTCTACTGTACTGTATAGAAGGGTCATTTTTAGTCGGGGAAACTTAACGCAGCCTTCGTCCGTTTTACAGGAATTAAAACTTAATTAAAATTAGTACACGTTTACATTATTAATAAACGCTAATTAATTAGATTAAAATATTAACTAGCAAGTTATACAGGTAAGCAACAATTAATAACGATAGAAAATACTTTGCCTAATAATAATACTCTCGCTATCTGTGGCACGTGGTCGCCACAGTTCGCTCGATTTACTTTTAATTCCTATTTATTGTTAATTTCGTTTGGATAATGCTGAAGCATTTTATCTATCACCGTTAAAGAGACAGTGGAGTAGAGTGGACCCCCTTACTACCTAGCTGTTAAGCAAATCTTATTATTTTATAGAGTATTCTGATTCCTGAATGTCTAAAACGGATGTTTGGCGCGAGAACCATAGTTACGAGACTGGTAATAGAAAAACTAAGCAACATTGTTCAACATGCCCTATTTTCTTCACGTAGGCCTATATAAATTATTCGGGATACGACGTGATGAAGGCGTTAACAATGACAAGTACAACCAACTGTAGGCAGTGGCGGCTCTAGGATTTGGCAAGTGGGGGGGGGCGTTGGGGTGGCAACTTCTAATCATGGGGTGGCCACTGACTGTAGGTTAATGACAATTATATCTAGAGGAATTTCGGAGCGGGTAAAGTGAAAAGATAAAACGTTTCTCTTAAACTTCAACGAAAAAGAGGATATTTTCTTCTATTACGACATTCTTTTCTATTCTATATTAAAATTATAATATTATTTCAGATTTATTAAGTATTTCCAGAAGTTTTCCGTTCTACAGTCTCGTTTTTAATTAATCTCGTTAACTACAGTACTATTCTTTTACACAGAGTATTGTAATTTTCCCAAGAAAAATACATGTTTAGAGTTAGTTAGTAATTTCGCGTGATGTTTCCATTCAATCAATTCGTCGTTCAAGATATTCGCAACTGGAATCCATCTGACGTCGTCTTTCTTATCTCCACATCCGATGACAAATAATTTTCCGTCATTAACAATCACACCTGAATAGATAGTTTCCAATTTGAATTTTTCTCTCACATCCCATGTTTGTGGGACAAAATTGTATACAAAGCATCCACCTTTACCAAGTAAAATAACAGAATTTTCCCACAATTCACCACGAAGCCTAGCACATTCTCTGGGCATTTGCTGTGTGAGCAAAGTGCAAGTATTTAACTTCGTGTCATACACTTGTACTTTGCTGATAGCTTCACCAAGTGCACCGAATCCACCAAAGATATAGAGTGAAGCCTTATATGGTACACAATTGCCAGAACTTTTAACAGCGTAGGCCAATTTTCCAACCATAGAACACTTATCATCATATGTATTGTATGTTTCGACATCATCGAGTGCCTTCCAATGAGAACTCACGCATCCACCGCATATGTACAAAATATGGCCAACAAACGCTACGCTGTGAAATTGTCTGCCTTGAATCAAAGAAGCACATTTGCTCCATTTAGAAAAAGATGAAGCATCGAATCTCCAAATATCTTCATTTTTGTCTCCCAATCCACACACGATGATTGAATTGCGATAGACAGCTGCTGTTGCTGCTAATCCAAATTGAACTTTTTCAGGCAATGGGTCAATGGCAGTAACATCATCCGGTCGATTTAAGTTCATTATAATACTGGTTTCGTAATTTGCAATGACAACGGCGCATGGATTGAATTCTCTCTTTGTTTCTACAAGAAAAGAGCAGTGACAATACGATACTTATGAATGAATAACACAAACAGAACGTTTAGTTAAGATAATCAGAATCTGTCGGTCATGGACTGGGGATGTCATGCGTACAGTAGGCCTAGATGCTCTCTTGCGAATTAACGAATAACTACATTTCTATCGGAATTCTAAAATCAATCAGTTACCACAGTTGTCGTAAATGGAGAGGAATAAACCACGCGAGAGACATGAATGCTAAGGATGCAAAAGGTTCTTCCCGGATATGAATTCAACAGCTTGAGTCCCCCGACGCAATTGCTTTTCTAGCAGAATCTTTTACAAGCCTAATTGAAAAGGCCTATACATCGAAGACCCTTCGATGTAAAGAAGGACTGGCTCAAATGGTGTCTTTCCATGTGAAACATGCTTTGAAGAACAGAGAAAGACATGATTTGAAGGCCAATTTTGAGCCTCAAGAATTCTGCAATTTGAATTGCGTAAAGAGAACTTGCCCTTGTGCACTAATATGCTGCATCATTTCATAAGGCGAAGTGCCATGAGGCGTGATATATATATATATATATATATATATATATATATATATATATATATTGACAGTCCCAAGCTAGTCCTGACTCCAGATACCACAATAACCCCTGCTCCATCTGCAAAAAATCGTGGTTTCAAATTTGATTCATCCCTAAATTTAGAATCATAGATCTCCCAACTATCGAAAGCCTGCTACGCCCATATTCGCGATCTACGTCGCCTCCGTCCTTGCCTTGACACCAAAACTGTCTCCACAATCGCCACTTCAATAGTCCATTCCAAACTGGATTACTGCAAGTCCCTTTACTATAACCTCCCAAAAACCTCCATCAACAAATTACAATCAATTCAAAATGCACTAGCCCGAGCAGTAACCAAATCACCAAAGTTCTGCCATATTTCACCCATACTGAAGTCACTGCACTGGCGTAAAATATCCGAACGTATCCAGTACAAGATAATAACGATTATGCTTATACAGTTCACTTCATTCGTCAAAACCGGTTTACCTTCGTAAACTCTTAACGCCTCAGCCTCCCCGACCTACACGATCATCATCTCATCTCACACTTCATCACGCCTGTTAAATCAGTCATCACTCAAAATCTGCAACCGCGCTTTCTCATACGCCGCACCAGAACTTTGGAACTCAATTCCAGCCTCCCTCCGCAGCCTACGACATGGTCAAACAATAAACTCCGAATCCTCATTTCCTTTAATTCCTTCACTGTCTCCTCAAACCTTTAGGTCTAAACTTAAAACCTTCCTATTCGAAAGTCATTTCCTCCATAGCAATAACAACCTGACCCGCCACCTCATAGATACACTGACCTTTGCCCGGCCGACAAACCACCTTGCCTAAAGCTATTTCAAGAAAGATTAAGCGCATAAAAATAAGCAGCTACTACTGTACTACTTTCCAGGGCGCTGTACAAGTTTACGAGATTTTACTTAGTTACTTACTCACACAGCGCTGTCATTAGATTCGGTGAGCGTTGTGTTGCCTTCTCGCGACGTGTCACATGACTGATGATTCTGAATTCCGTGAGACGAGCGTCACGGTGTTCCTGTGCTCAAGCCTACCCCTTGGCTACGCCACGACCCTCATTCGGCAACAAGCTTCGTCATCGACTAGCCGTTATGACCCTAGTTCCCTGTTTAGAAAGATGTGCCGATGTCAAACTCAGCGATCTCTCATACAGTAGTTTGCTAAAACGACGCGCCACCTATTGACAGTTACATACTCAACTACGGACAGTTTTCAAAAAGTATAATTAATTATTAATGCCTCGTTATTTCAATTTAACGTTAACTACAAATCTCATTAGCTATTGAATTTTACACATATATTTCCTAGCTTATTACTATATTCCTACACTATGCTGCTTCAGTTTGTTAAAAGTACTCGGTTCTCAAACATTCAAGTTGCTGTTTTTCGTATTAAGTTAATAAAAGATAAATACCTGATAACTTTCCAATGATATTTCCCTCATATTGTAGTGTATTGTGATCTGTGGCAATGAAATCAAAATCAAAAGGTTTACTTTGTGTTCTCAAATATTCTTCGTTTTCTTTCTTTAATTCGTTGGCTCTTGCGATCAGACTGTCCACACTGCCACAGACTTCACTCGGAGATCCTTTAGATTTTAATTCAGTGCAATATGTCACAAAACTCTCCTGAACTGTCACCTTTCTTTCGATTTCTTCAATTTCTGCATCCATTTTCTTCTCCTGCTGTTGCTTTAGCAATGAAAGTTCATTCAATAGCTCTTCTGTATGTTGGTCGATCAAAGCTTTTAGTTGCTGACTTTTCTTTCTAATGTCACTCTGTTTCCAAGACTTTTACAACGAAATTTATCTTCTTTCTTTCCAAATCAGATTTCCTTGACAACATATCTTCCTTATGGTCATTCATTTTTGTGAAACTTTGCTCAATTCTTTGCCGAAATTCCGTATCAACTGTTGTCACATCTTTGCATTCATGAGCTTTGTGATTTTCTACGAAGCATGAGACGCAAACAACTGTCTTGCAATTGGAACAATAGTAGTCTAACACTTTATCTGAATGTCTCAAACATTTCCTGATTGGAAACATAATTCTGATCTCTTCCTCTTTAAAATCAATGTTTAGTTTAACAATGTTGTGGTCCTTTGTGACTTTAAGATTCTTATGTATCTTTGAACATCGGGGACAATAATTTGCACAACAATTCAAACATCTCATGGTGGATTCAGCAACGTCATTGGCATCTTCATCTGCGCTGCACAATTCACAAGGTCTGGATTGATTACCTAAATTAAATGCGTTTGTTACCTCCATAAGACTTTTGATGAAGAAATTCATCTGAAGTCCTTTCATTCCATCTGCAGGGATTTGAAACTCATTCCTACATAATGGACATGGTAAGACATCTCCAGGTTTCTTCCCATTCTTCAGCTGGATGTCTTCGAAGCATTTTAGACAGGCGGTGTGGAAGCAGGGCAACATTCTGGGATCTGTGTAGGTCGTCAAACAGATGCAACATTCTGACAACGCACGGAGTCGTTTCATCGCTTCATTTCCAGTTGACGCCATTTCGACAGTTGCTGCTGAGATCTGTTACAAACTAAATCATAAATGTAAACAAGAGTTTGAATTTAGATATTTCAAATGTTATGCAATAGCTTTTACCTGTCTTTTCCTGCCTTTGCATGTCGGTTACCTGACAGAAATCTTTACCGCAGGCCTACTATAGCCATGACGAAATTATTGAAAATATCGCTCCCTTAAAATATGCATAAAATCATGCCTCCATTACCATACCAATATTAAATGTACATCTAATGAAATAGAATTATATTTTACCTTTATATCGCCTGTGTTTTGATTGGCTTTGCAGTTTTCAACGATGATATATTTTGTATTTTTCTTTCCCGTTATTCTATACATTTCACTTTCGCTTTTAAATTAGGCTCTATTTAAAGTTTCTGATTATTGGTAGCATAATATTATTGCGCACGTCGTGGAAATTATGATTAACCCGTGTAATGGAATTAATTTTAGAATCTCCGATTGAATGAATTAATCAATAAATTTTGCGTCTATAATAAGCCTGTCTATATATATATTATAAAATTACGAGCAATATTTTGAACGGGAATTTTACGCCTAATTATAGTAGTAAGAATGCCTTATAATAATAATAATCGACAATTGACGGTCCGAATAAATGTAGGTCTAATTTAGAGAAATTTAATCATTTTGTAATAATGTAATCATTTTGTTCAGGCCCGTAGGAAGTAGGGGTGCTGGGATGATTATTAGGCTCTGGAAAGCGAGACTGTTTTTGTGCCTAGGGGCTGTCCATTAATTATGTCAACAATTTTTGGGCAATTTTTGACCCCCTCCCCCTTGTCAACAACTTTCAACTTTCAGTTTACTCTCCCCATAATTACGTCAAAACTTTTGACCCCAAGATCAATGACGGGTCCCAATAACAAGGTTATTATTTTTGCGGTGATGACCATTTTTCCTTTTTGCTCGTCGAGTGTCAAAATGTGATGGTTATGACCTTTTTCCATGCTGTTTCCATTGTAATAAAAGTAGTATTCCATGAAATCTCCTATTATTTGATTATTTGTAAAAAGAGAAATTGTTGACGTCAACTTCACTTGACCCCCCCTCCGCTACCCCCTGTCAACAACTGTCAAACTTTTTCAAACCCATCCCCCTAAATTGTTGACGTAATTAATGAACACTGAACAGCCCCTTATCATGATATTTGATGATAGGATAATGGAAGGATATGTTCTGCAAAATGCAACAATAACGCAATGTTGCGAATAATTGCGTAGGCCTAATCGAAAAGAAAATGATTAATCAAAGTGGGAATTTAGTGAAATTTGTATAGCGCCTCATTTTTTAAATGAGTAGTTTCTTAAATTTTTCTTTAAGGCGCCTTTATTTTGTGTTATTAGAAATGATTTTGTCCACTAATATTCGCTTTTTGCCGTTTTTCTAGTTCCTTGTATCAGTACAACGTCCTCTTCTGTTACCGTCCTTGTATCCGTCTGCGTGTGTGAGTGTGCATAAGTGCGTCCTCATGTCTCTCCTCGCAGCTGCCCTTCGACACCGATCGCCTCCATTGGTCTAGAAATAGGATGCTTGACCATCAGCTTATCTTACCAACTCTACTGCAGACGGAATGCAGCATCGTTATTGTGAGAACGCCACCTAGCGAATGTCGCTAGAACGGGTTTTCCTATGCACAATTATAATCTTTCGTTTACGCTTTGTGTAGATGTGTTTATTCGTTCAAAAGCAGGTATTATGTCTATAAATTTAATTATGTGAAGAAAAAGTGCATTTTAGACCCGTTTGTCTATATATGCACCAAAAGTTTCACGACTAATGTACTCAAGAAAACACCCGCACAAAGCATATTTCAAAATCTATAAATTGACAAGACCTTTGGGTCTCAGAAATTGTACCACCTTCATTCACTCTATTGGTGATAGTCAAAATGCTATGTCACTTTCTAAAGGAAATGAATACCAAATTATAGTGAACTCCTGAGTCATCGAACTAAAGCACTAAAATTCCTAGAACCGCCCCTGTTTCTAGGAACTTCGAAGCTGATATTTTGGTCCAAAAGGGCCAGATTAATATCTTAAGAACCTGTAAACTAGTCAATAGGATTATCTTCGAAGCATGTTGTGAAAAATAACACTTGTGAAAAAGAATATGTGCAAGTTAATGAAAATACTTCATGACACCACGAGTAGTTTAAGGTGCTGAAAAGTTTGAAAAGTTTCACGAGCGAGCTTATTGAAATTTTAATTAGTATTTGTACTTGCAATAGATATTAGAGGTGTGCACGAGGACTGACTGTACATAAACTGTTTTTTAAAATATCGATTATATTTTCGCATTTACTTTTGACGTTAAAGCATCTTGCCAATCGGTTGGTCGAGTTATGCCTTTAAGGTTGTCATTTAAGAACTAGCGGTTAAGCGCATTATGTACTTTTAACTTTTAAGGGTTTCTTATGTGACTAAAACCGGTGTTTGGAGCGAAAATAATAGATGCGAAACTATTGGTGTATAAAATGTATATTTACATATATTAAAGGTAAAGGTAAAGTTCATCCGTAGGCTCTGTGCCCGTAGGTGCCGGTATAGTATATTATAATGACTCCCATATAATAATAACTCCTCCTCATTATTATATATATATAATAATGACTCTCCCCATCATTATTATATATATAATAATAACTCTCTCTATATTATAATAACTCCCTTAGTTTTTTAGAAACCAGCTGAGATACCATGGTCTAGAACACCAAAAGCTTTTTTTTATATCGAGGATTGTTCCAATAGTGTGCTTGTGGGATTCAAAATTTGTTGTTTTGGTATCAATTAAATTTATTATTGGCATTTAAGTGGAGAAGTAGGGCTGACACTATATTGATCAGTGGATAGCATATTAAATGCATCTAAGTAGTTTAACATTCTGGTAAGCATTGCCCTTTCAGGAATTTTAGGAAAACTGGGAGATTGGAAATGGGGTTATAATTTCGTATAACCATTTTAGAGACATTTTTATAAATTAGAGTTATTTTTTTCAATTTTTAGGTCTACTTCTTCTGGGGAGTTATTATAATATAGAGAGAGTTATTATTATATATATAATAATGAGGGGGGAGTCTTTATTATATATATAATAATAAGGGGGGAGTTATTATTATATGGGAGTCATTATAATATGCTACACCGGTGCTGATCTCCGGTTTCATGACCATCAGCCCATAGATGGCTAAGCCATTTATCAGCGGACGGTGGCCAGTCATTCCGCCGATCCTATGGTTACCTTCGCAATGTTGCCATTGCTCCTCATTTTACCATCACGAAAAAGGCTGAGTCGACCTTTAGGGCTCATGCGAGACTTGAACCCGCAACCTCCTGCTCCATCATCCAACGTTGTTACCACTCTGCTAACTTCTCGCCTCATATTAATATAGACTAAATATTATATGTATAAAATTAAACAAAATATTGGAAATCAATTAAATATTTCTTATAGGAAATATTCAAAAATGTAAAATGTCTTTTTGTCTTCGCATAATTAAAATGGCAAAGAAATGCCAGTGTTCCAAAAGGAAAATGCATTTTCCCTAAAAGCAAAAGGGAGGTTTTTAACTGCACATTGAATTCGCTTTGGTGCTATTCGCTAGGTGGCGTCGTTGCGATGACGATGTTGCATTGCGTCTGCAGTGGAGTTGATAAATAAGCTGACAGTCAGAATCAAGCCCCGTAGGAAGCGGGGCTCCAGAGGGTGTAGCTGCACCCCTGGAAAAATTAGGGGGTGCGCTGGACCCACTGGAAGATGAGACTCTTTTTTGTATGTCAGGATATTTAAAAAGAAGAAGATGAAGGATAAAGGATGGGTAATGACCTTTTTTCTATGTCAGCGTTTTTTAAGGAAGATAAAAATTTCACCCCTACTTAAAAAAACTCGTTCCGCCTGGTCAGAAGAAAGAATTTCTCGAGTGTTATTTTAGGCGACGTCTAATATTGTGTTATTCTTCACACATAACCAACGTTTTTCGTGGTCTGCAAAGACAAAGAGCGTGAAGAAAAGACAAAAAGAGGTCAAAAAAGAGAACAACGACGAAAAACAACGACGATGATACAGGAAAGTTAGCATGTTGTCGTGACTTTTTCGTATTTTCAATGCTTTGACGTTTAAGGACACGATTATTTACTTTTTCGGATATTGAAAGAAATATCGATTTAAAACCATTACTACCCCCATCGTCGTCATCATCAATCATCATCATCATCGTTGTCGCTATTTTTTGTTCTAAGTAATTGTAGCTCCCTCGCGCTGGGGTACAACGGCGTAGAGGCGCGTCTCCCCGGGTGGCGGATGGGGGGAAGTCCTGGGCTGGGAAACCTCATGGGATTGCACCGAATAATACGGAATAAGGTGCCGTGGACCATCTGTACCAGAAGACAACGGCAGGGATGGTGGATGTATTCAGCTGAAGAGTATGGAAGAACAGCATCACTGGCGGAAGATCTTCGTACGCTGTCGTGCCAGCAGAGAGGGCGCATGTCCAACTATATGGGACATTGCGGCCAGCTCGATATACCGAGAGAAGTCATGACCAGTGCTCGGCGAAAACAGTGTCATGGAAGGACACAAGACGGAAACAGGAGGCAGATCAACATTCTGTGTCTCGCTATTGCCGCTGAAGAGCTGGCGGAGGGCAGGATGGGGACGATGCCTCTTGGAAATGTTTTGTGCCCAGCTATTGTCACCAATGGGTTGGCAGAAAGCAATGATGATGATGATGATGATGATGATGATGATGATGATGATGATGATGATGATGATGATGATGATGATGATGAATTGTAGCTCGAGTGCCTCTGACTGCTCGTACAGAAGAGGTTCATATTTTTATCTTGTAATTTTAAAATTATTATTAATATTAATACGAGGTAGATGCACAAATGCATTGTTCGCTCGATGCTGAAGCATTGTGCCTATCATCAATACAGTAACAGTGGACCTCTTGCTACCTACTGTAGCGGTTAAGCAAATGTTATTCATTTGTAGATTATTTTCAATGTCAAAACAGGTGTTTGGCGCGAAAACCATAGTTACGAGACTGTTGATGGAAAAAACTAAGCAAGATTGTTCAACATGCCCTTTTGTCTTCACGTATATAAATTAGTCGGGATATGATAGATGAATACGTTAGCAATGACAAGTACAACCAACTGCAGGATAATGACAATTATATCTAGAGGAAGTTCGGAGCGCGTAAGGTGAAAAGATAAAACGTTTATCTAAACATCAATTATGGGAAATGAAAAGATTGGCTGAGGACCGAGACAAATCGTGACTGCCAACCTTCGAACCGAAGATGGCACACCAAGATGATGATAAGACTAAGTGTTAACCAAGTAATAAAAAACACTTTGGTGGTAACTGCTATAAACAGCTATATTCCTATAATATATTTCATTTTAACACAGTATTCCAGTTAAAATTAAGTAGTAAGTAGGTAATTATTCTACCAACTTAGTGTTTTAGTTAGATTTAGTAAGACTAGTGACAGTCATTCGATTGACGCTGTTCAATTTCAATCTAATGATCCATTCTATTCTATTGAATGAAGACTTTCTAATCTAGTGCGAACACTGCGGAAAAGGTGTTTCCCTAACAATACCAGCAATGTCAATATCATTGATTGTGGCGCCAGATCGGATACAAGTAACGAGAGTGTTATTACATTAGCACACTGCTCAAAACGGCGTCAAATTTTAGCTGAGCGAGAACGAGACTTGCTGCGAGGTGACAAATGTAAGTAGGCTAAGTTAGTAATAAGTAGCAAATAAGTAAGCTTAATCAAAGCTCGATCATACGCGTATGACAAAATGAAGTACGTAAAAATACGTGCGTATGAATAAAAAAAAATTAAATACGCGTATGATACGCGTATTTTATAAGTCCCCTCGGTTACTTATAATTTGCTTACTTGGCCTACAATATCAAGTTTTGCGCTTCAGAAAAGAGACAACCCCATATTGCCGATGGTCTCAGGTAGACTCAGGTGACCCCTGGCAAATCGTCATTCGACCCCTGTTGGGGTCGCGACCCACAGGTTGAGAATCGCTGATCTACTTGATATATCAAATTTCAGTTATGGCGGTAATCGCCTGTTCGTATGGACGATTTATTGCCTCTGCATCTTCTTCTACAGGAGTGGAGTCTGAAACTTAATCTAATGTGCTAATTGGCGCCCTGGAGGTGGATGCCTTCTGTTCTGTGAGGCGCACAATGTACATATACGGGCGTCGCAGACGCTAAAGATTTATGACTTGGTGACTGATATCAGGGATCGTAGGTAGCTGAAGTATCTTTGACCTGTTTGTGTGCTAAGAATGCTCTCTGAAGACTCGTATTTGAAGCAAAATTGAAGCTGCTTTAGAATTTGACCTTTTTGACCCGAGACCTCCGTTTTCTACAATTCCTTTGTATAGGGGATTCCCCTTTTAATTTCTTTGTGCAGGTAAATGGCTAACAGACTGCGGTAATTGACGCAATTTCATGGCTATGTAGACCTAAGGTATTTTTGCTCACGTATGATAGCGCGTATGATAAGGAATCGTACGTTAGAATACGTGCGTATGATACGAAAAATATAATACGTATGATACGTATGATCGAGCCTTGAGTTTAATAACCGCCGTCAGCTGTGGAGTGTGGATAAGTAAGCAAATTAGTAAGGACAGTTATTTTCAATGCAAAAGCGTTATGGTGATGTTCGCTAGGTGGCGCTGTTGTGCAAACGTAGTTATCACTAATGTAGCGAATGCTACATGGAGTTGATTTGATAGACCGATAAAAATCCATATTGGGAAAATAGCAAATATATAGAATACGAAATCGAATGTGCAATAGACAATTAGAAGATTAGGTTCTTCGTTTTGGAACATTAATCTGGTCTATTTAGTCACTGGTAGCACAGCTCCGCCAATGCAGTAGCATAGGGGTCCCCAAAGTACGTACCGCGACTTTAATAACTGGAGCAGATGAATTATGATAGGGCCTAAGGATCCAATCGATGGTGATGCAGAGAGACTAATAGCGAGGATACACCCCCATCTCGGTCGGACGCCGGATGACGTGCTAAATTTTGCGGAGATGAAAATAGTTAATGTGATGCTAAGGACGATGGAGAAAACAGATCAATGCAACACATCTATTTATCGCCACAATTAAATTTTGAATTTTTACATTTTAGATGACTGAACGTCATATAATATACTGAAGCTTCCAGCTGCAGTCAGCTGTCTGTCTTTGCGTAGCCGACGTTTTTCCTCTCGTAGTCTGATACGACGGACCAGTGGCGGCTCCAGGATTTGGCAAGTGGGGGGGGGGGCGTTGGGGTGGCAACTTCTAATCATGGGGCCAACCATTTACTGTTAGGTATGTAGTATTAAGTATAGGGTCCCAACGGCAACAGGGGGCCACTGGGGGGCCAGGCACTCAATAGGGGGCACGGCCCCCCTGCCCTCCCCACATCTCTTCCGATTAGCATTTCCTCTATAGCCTGTCTTGCTGTTTCCCTCTGACTGATCTCTGGAATGACCTGGTCTTTTGCGGATGGGTTTGAAGTACCATCGATTGATACCCTTGAGTATTAGAAATGGTGCTATAGAAGTGCATAATTATTATTATTACTACTACCTTCTGAAAGGTATCTCAAATGTGTTATCAATAAAAAAATCTAGGTTCCCTCAAAATATTTGTGACGCAACATACAACAAAGTTTAGCCTAGTAAAGGCGAGAAGCTTGAAACTTAACGTGACATATAATTTGGCCTACGTCCTGCCATCTGGTGATGTGATCAAAAATTGCAATCTATAGATCTATCGCATTAATTTAAGACAATAGATTAAAACTTATAGGCGATGTACAGACCTATTATGCGCATTCTAAGTTTAGGTCTACGTGTGTGTGTTTGTGTGTTTGTGTGTGTGCGTGTGTCTCTGTGTGTGCGAATTTAGGTAATAGGGAGCATCAGATGCAGATATGACTGCATTAATACGCGCTAATTAAGGCTACCGTATACAGTACACACATTATCGCCCTGTAATCGGGTAAATTGAAGACTACTTTCCGCGTAGTTTCTGCCTAATCATTGCGAAAAATTCCATTACCAAGTAGCATATTATGGACCGTCCATATAGTACGTAGGCATCGAGGGGAGGGGGTTGAGATTTAGGTGATTTTGCGTACGGAAGCGTACGGGGGAGGGGGTCACGACTGAACTTGTACGTACGCACAAATTTCAAATTTATAAATATATAGGAATGAAAACAGAAATATTAGATTTGAGCACAATAACTTCCTCACGGTCAAGCAAAGGGTCCCGAGTATTGTTCCCACGATTGTTTAAATATGATATTCAAAAACTTTAATTTAATAGTAAACAAATGCTTTTTGACTATGGCCAAATTTAATTTTCACCTACTCCATCTTCTCTAACAGAGTTCTGATGGCAGGTGTCAGCAGAATCGGCATAGCTGCTCTGCCATGATATCTCTTCAAAATCTATGGCGCCAAGGACAGATACAGCTCGGTACCAAGATCCGTATTTATCAGTCCTGCGTCCTGCCTATTCTCCTATATGGTTCTGAGACTTGGACTCTGCTTACACGAGACTCTCAAAGACTACAGGCATTCCATATGCGCTACCAGAGACAGCTTCTCTGCATCCGCTGGTTTGACTTCGTGACCGTTTCTGCGGCCTATTCTTTTACACAGGGTATTCTAATTTTCCCAAGACTAATACATGTTTAGAGTTAGTTGGTAATTTCGTGTAATATCTCCATTCAATCAGTTCGTCGTTCAAGATATCCGCAACTGGAATCCATCTAACGTCGTCTTTCTTAGCTCCGCATCCGATGACAAATAATTTTCCATCATTAACAATCACACCAGAAAAGACGCTTTCCAACCTGAATTTACCTCTCACGCTCCATGTTTGTGTGACAAAATCGTATATAAAGCATTCATTGCTATTCAGTAAAATAACGGAATTTTTCCACAATTCACCACGGAGCCAAGCACCTGCTCTGGGCATTTTCTGCGTGAGCAAAGTGCAAGTATTTAACGTTGTGTCATACACTTGCACAGTGTTGACCTTTTCACCATGGGCGTCACATCCACCAAAGATATAGAGTGAAGCCTTAACTGGCACACAATTGCCAGAATCACAAACAGCGTAGGCCAGCTTTCCAACCTTAGAACATTTATCATCATATGTATTGTATGCTTCGACATTATCAAGTGGTTTCCAAAGGGAAAACGACCTTCCACCGCATATATACAAAACATGATCAACAAACACTAGACTGGAATGGCGTCTGCCTTGAATCAAAGAAGCACATTTGCTCCATTTAGAAGATGAAGCATCTAATTTCCAAATATTTTCATATTTGTTTCCCAATCCACAGACAAAGATTGAATTGCGATAGACAGCTGCTGCTGCTGGTAGTAATGCAAATCCAAATTTATCAGGTAATGGGTCATTGGCAGTAACATCATCCGGTCGATTTAAGTTCAGTATTATAGTGGCGTCGTCATTTGCCATGACAACGGCGCATCGATTAAATTCTTTCGTTGATTCTACAAGAAAAGAGCAGAAACAATACGATACTTCCGAATGAAAGATGCTCACGGAACTCCCGAGATAATCAGAATAATAACAGCGGACTAGGAATGACACGTGTGAATGCTCTTTCAACAATTCCATCGCAATGCAAAAAATCAACTTCCACTGTCATCGTAAATGCAGAGAAATCAACCACGCGAAAGACATGAATGCTAAGGATGCAAAAGGAAAGCCACGGTTGTATAATTCAACAGTTTGAGTCACTCGCCTCAATTTCTTGGCTATTCGATTGCTTTTTAGGCCTATTGGAATAGACATCCAAGACCCTTCTCTGTAAAGAAGAGTTGGCTCAAATGGTGTCTTTGCATGTGAAACATGTTTTGAAGAACAGCGAAATATTTGATTTGTAGGAAGATTTTGAGCTGGAAAAAATTCTGCCATTTGAATTATGTAAAGAGAGCTGTGGACAGTGGCGTAGCCAAGGGGGTTGGAGTTAATACCCCTTGGCTGCTGACGAAAAAAAATTTACATGCTTTTCCGTATATTTTTCATTTTCGGAAGCGCTTTTAGGGGTCAAAACCCCCACTTGGCTGGTTACCGACCGAAAAAATCTGTTTTACAGAAAGAATGTATAAGTGTCAGGAAGGTGACGACCTATTTTGCTTGTCAGCTTCCTAAAAGAAAAAATTAAAAATTACATGAAGGAATTATTGCCGATGACGTTTTTTAGCTTCTCAGCTCCTGTAAAAATTACATGAGGTTATTATTTGCTCGAAAATCCTGGCTACGCCACTGACTGTGGAAGATTTGATTTCTTAATTTGAGTCTCTCAAAGTTTCTCAGAAGAGATGGTGAATTTCGACTTTGGAGCAATATTTGCTTTTCAACACAATATATTAATTTAAATGATGACAGCTATTTGCAGAGAAATGGACCGTAACTCTAGTCTATAATACACCTTGATTCACATCTCTTTCAATTCATGGTGACTCACGTCCAGCCTTAAGTCAGGGGCGCAAACCTAGTTCGAAATTTGTTTATGTCCTAATTATTCCGTGACCGGACACTTCAGCAAAAAAGTGCATTGTCCGGTCAGCAAAAAAGTGCATAGGGACGAGATAGCCCAAAACAACTACAATAACTAGGCCTATCAACAATTATATAACGCATGTGTAGTAATGTTATATGTTACTAAAGTTTGGAGGCTGCAGAAATGTGGTTCTATAGGAGGATGCTAAAGGTCCCATGGACAAACAAAAGAACTAACGAAGAAATACTACAGATGTTGGAAGAGAGACAGACACTGATGACTACCATCAAGTTATAACAAATGAAATTTTTTGGGCACGTGAAGAGGAAAGAAGGTTTGGAGAACCTGGCAGTGACAGGCATGGTGCAGGGCAAAAGATCAAGAGGAAAGCAAAGATTAAAATAGAAAGAAAGAATGAGAGAGAGAATGGGGATAGAAAATAACATCGAACTCATGAATAGCACTATAGAGACCGCGAAAATTTGAAGTCCATTGTCGCCGACGCAGCAATGCATGGCACCTAAACGAAGAAGTAGTAATATTGGTAATATACGTTATAACATGAAATAATTAATTACGTGGCAAAATCTGACTATAACGGGAAAGCTATTATGGGATTCTGACAAAATTGTATAAATCTATATCCAAAAAAACCATGCCCACAGCCGTACGCAACTACGCATATGACCTTCAAAAAATTACCCATGTTATGACACGAGGGACATGGAGGAGTGTGCGACACTGCTTTCTGTGTGAATTGACTGATGTCTATGTGTGGTGAGCTATCGCCTGCTCGTACATCGCCTTATGAACTAATGTACTACTTGTTAACGTGAAGTAGGCCCTACCAAAAAGGGAGGTCGCAAACATAACCAAGTGTTCTCGTATCCTGACACGGGTATATTTTTGCGAAGGTCGTGTCCCTATGGGGGTGGACACTGGACACGGATGCTTTTGGCGATTTGTCTACACGTTGATAACAATTAAAATTGTCAAAAATTCGATTCTCAAAAATTCCGCCAGCTGTTTTTCCTAAGAAATTAATAATAAATCAATACCTGATAACTTTCCCATGATATTTCCAGCGTTTTGTAGTGCATTGTGATCTGTGGCAATGAATTCAAAATCAAATGGTTTACTTGGTGTTCTCAAATATTCATCGTTTTCTTTCTTTAATTCGTTGGCTCTTGCGATCAAGCTGTCCACACTACCACAGACTTCACTCGGAGATCCTTTAGATATTAATTCAGTGCAGTATGTCACAAAACTCTCCTGAACTGTCAACTTTCTTTCAATTTCTTCAAATTCGGCCTCCATTTTCTTAACCTGCTGTTGTTTTAGCAATGAAAGTTCATTTAATAACTCTTCCGTATGTTGATCGATCAAAGCTTTTAGTTCCTCATTTTTATTTCTAACCGCACTCTCTGTTTCCAAGACTTTTGCCAAGAAATCTCTGTTCTTTCCTTTCAAATCAGATTTTCTTGACAATATATCTTCCTTATGGTCATACATTTCTGTGAAACGTTGCTGAATTCTTTGCCGAAATTCCTTATCAACTGTTGTGACATCTTTGCATTTGTGTGTTTGATGTTCTTCAACAAAGCATGAGACGCAAACAACTGTCTTGCAATCGGAACAATAGTAGTCTAAAACTTTATCTGAATGTCTCACACATTTCCTAATTGGAAACATAATTCTGATATCTTCCTCGTTAACCTCAATGTCTAGTTCCACAATTCTGTGGTCCTTTGTGACTTTAAGATTCTTATGTATCTTTGAACATCGAGGACAATAATTTTCACAACAATTCAAACATTTCATCGTGGCTTCTATAACATCTTTGACTTCTTCGTCCACACTGCACATTTCACAAGGTCTGGATTGATTATCTAAATTAAATGGGTTTGTTACCTCCATGAGACTTTTGATGAAGAAATTTATCTGAAGTCCTTTCATTCCAACTGCAGGAATCTGGAACTCGTTTCTGCATAACGGACACGGCAAGACATCTCCAGGTTTCTTCCCATTCTTCAGCTGGATGTCTTCGAAGCATTTTAGACAGGCGGTGTGGAAGCAAGGCAACATTCTTGGATCTGTGTAGGTCGTCAAGCAGATGCAACATTCTGACAACGAGCGAAGTCGTTTCATCGTTTCATTTCCAGTTGACGCCATTTCGACAGCTGCTGCGATCTGTTCTCCGATTTTAACAAATTCTTTATCGCAAACAAATACTTTTTCTTGATATCTAAAATATATTAAGCTACAGGAGAAGGTCAATGTCTGATTTAGTTTCTAGTCGGCAATTTCGAATTAATCTTCGTGGCTTTGATTTAGTTCGAGGTACATTAATCAGTACGTAAATAATAATAATAATAATAATAATAATAATAATAATAATAATAATAATAATAATCTATAATATTAAGATCCTTGTTCTGTATGTCTCTCTGTTATCCTCAAGCGTTCTGATTGATTGACTATTGGTAGACGGTTTAGTCCTTACGTCGCGATGCTTTGGTGGGCTAGAGTTTGACGAAGAGTACGTTTAATTGTTCTGTCAACGTCGCGATGCCTTGGTGGGCGGTGTTCGAAGACGACGTTGCTATTGGTAACCAAACGGTTTAGTCGAAGAAGCGTTTGACGAAGCGTACGTTCAATTGTTCATTGCAGCGTCATAATGTGTACAACGTCGAGATGCGTAGGTGGGCGTAGTTTGAGGAATTTGCGCAATTTTAACGTACATTTTAACGTACACAAAAAACTACGTGTACAGCGTCACAAGTGGTCACAGTTGCGTGATTTTAACGTACATAGGCCTAATTATTACGTGGCGCAGAGCTTGGCTAGGTGGCGTATGTACAGTACTTTATTGAAATGTTGTTCAGCATGAATTCAATGATTGGGGATTAGGTATAGGTATTGGATTAGTATTATCCTGCACTGCGAGCGAAGCGAGCATCTTTCTAGTAGTAGTAGTAGTAGTAGTAGTAGTAGTAGTAGTAGTAGTAGTAGTAGTAGTAGTAGTAGTAGTAGTAATAATAATAATAATAATAATAATAATAATAATAATAACGAATTATGGTAAGTACACAATGTAATTAAGAGAGAAAAACATAACATTGTTTTCACTTTCAGTATTACGTCAGATGCTGCAAATATGTTGTACTAATACACAAGTGATATCGAATTTCCTATGTAAGGTCTTGAAATCTGGTTGTAAATTGGGACCACATACCCAGGAAGAGTTAGTAACACTGTTGGGTGTTATCCTTACCTTTGAGCTGCTGTAAGATCTTTCTCAAAGGTATAAATATTTTTTCTCGAAACGATTGAAATCAATTTCTGTTGCGCTTGTGCTATGACCTACTGTATACTGCTTAAATTACACATTGGTCGTTATACACTGTAATCATTGTTATCAAAGGATCAAAGTTCTCCAATTCAACTTTGAATTCTTCTAATCTTATCAATACTAGCATTAGGGAAGGTAGAGAGCGTCTATCACCAACTTTACTACTCAAGATAATCGAGATTACTATTCAAAAAGGTGATTGGCTGGCTTCTTTATGAACGAATGAATAGCAATCTAAAATTTTATGTTGTATAACCTAATCGCCAGCCGGTTAATTTAAGATTAATTTGTACAGTTTCCATTTTCATTAAATATAGAATCATCATCATCATCGTCGTCATCATCATACAGCTCCATGGGTGCTGTACTCGTAGGTGTCGACAGCCTGGCTCACAATTGAGTCGTCGATAATTAAACCGGGTCATGTGACATTTGTGCCAAACTGAGAAAACATCATTTAAAGTTTGACCTGGACTATTAAATCGCCCGTGTCATTTCATGCTTAGATGTAATAACAACCGCTATTTCTTGTTTATGGCCTTTCTAAATGCACATAAATGTTGAAAATATTTGCAAAATTTCAGTGGAAATTTTTGAAATTAAGCAGATGGCCCATTCTTGTTTTAAGAAATTTAGCTGTAGTGCATGGCAACATCACTTAAGATAAAAGTGGGCCATGTATGTTGTATAGCATATAAACAGCACTTATGGTTAGTATTTCTAGCTTGTATATCAAAGTTTGATTAAATTAAAGTGCTACTTATACAGTGTAATCTTCAATAACAAAATTGTTCAAAAGTTATTATAGGCCTGCTCAACAACAATTTATTGTTTCAGAATATGAACAAATGTTATTAAATAAAAATGCGAGTTGAATTATCTTAGGAAATTAAACGAGTATCATTAAATAACTGAAAAAGAAACGCTATTTCTGCTAACATGCTGAAACACCTAAAATGAAATTCAAATACTTGTGGAATTATCGTATGGAATAAAATGCAAACCAGCAATTACTTCCATTTACACACATCTAAACACAATTTTTTATGAGACTTGACTTTTGGTTGAGAGGGATTTGAAATACTGTTAAATAGCATAGCTTAATAAGCAGTGGCGTGCCGAGAGTGGTGGAGCAAAAAAGGTCGCCGACTCAATATTGGCGCCCCCATCTGGTCGGCGCCCGGGGCCACCGCCCCACCCCTCTACACGCTACTGTTAATAAGTATTTCGGGTGGAATGGAAGCATGCTTATTTAATTAAATAATATAATTTATTATACTGCACATATTTCAATTGATCTCTTCTGGAAATATAAAACCGTTAATGTTAATAACAAAGACTTTTAGGTGAGAGCAATCAAAAGCTACGTAGAGCAAATAGATATAATCATCATGCACTTCCAATATAGGATATATGGCCGTATCTATAAATAACTAGAGCTAATAGAGGAAATCTGATGCCATATTTGGAATCAGGACCCATAAATATACTAAGAAACAGGTCTTACTTCTAAGGCAACAGGTCAACACAAATTTTTGTTGTTGCCATGTGATATAGGCAATTACATGTAGCATGCACTTGCAGTCTACGGTTATAAGCCATATCTAAAAAAACTAGAGCTGATAGAGAAAATATGATGCCATATTTGGAATCAGCACTCTAAATATACCCAGAAAGAAGTCTAACTTCTGAGACAACTAAAAAAGTTTTCTTGGTTGCCCTCTAATGTTACATGATGCACTCGATTTAGTTATAAGGCTAGATTTTTAAAATCAAATTTGCTAAAAAACCTGACCTGATTCAAAGAATCCACTGTCATTTTCAAATTTAGCAGTACAAAATTGTTATAAATAAGTTGAAAAAACTTAGACAATTTTCAAAAAGTGTTTTTGTATACCAGTGTAATAATAATAATAATAATAATAATAATAATAATAATAATAATATGACGCACTGGTTGAGCAACAGACTTAATTTTAAAGGTGCATGCTGGCCACAATTTAGAATCCATCCTATTAGAATCCATCCTAAAATCAAAGAACCACATTTCACGTGTCACTTCTTATTTGTGTGGTACGCTCGTAAATTCACGTGTCATCCGTTTTCATAGCTGCTGTTAAGTCATTGACACGAGCAATTAGTCCAACTAACCTAATCTTAAGATTTAAAACCGAATGTGTAAACTGTGGAAAATTCTGAATTGATATACGTTGATAGACTGATTTTTAAATGAGTATATTTACATGTATATAGAATGAGAAAACTTAGCTGATTTACCATTCATCAAAGGACAACCAGTCTGTTAATTAAAAAAAGTAATGCATCTAATATTAATAAATAGTTGAAAAGGTGTTTGGTGGCATGATTTCTTGAGTGAAAGAACCATCTCAAGTTTGTACGTAGATAAACAAATACCCGAATACGCGTAGGTGTAAAATACGTTAAAATACGTGCGTAGGAATAGAAAAATAAAATACACATATGATACGCGTATTTTATAAGTCTGCTCGGTTACTTATAATTTGCTTACTTAGCGAGAAATATCAATCTCGACGTCACGCCACGTCAATGTAACTGATCCCAAAATTCTAACACTTGTTCCCATTTTAATTTCTTTGTGCAGGTAAATGGGTAGTAGGCTGCGGTAATTGACGCAATTTCGTGGCTATGTAGGCCTAAGGTATTTTTGCTCACGCATGATAACGCGTATGATAATCATACGTTAAAATACGTGCGTGTGACACGAAAAATAAAACACATATGATACGTATGATCGAGCTTTGGGTGTTATTTTGCTTAATTCGAAGCATGAAGAATGACTCAGGTAAAGTCCTTCTTTCCCTCTCCCTCGCCATTCTCTATGAGACTTTTATTGCAAACATAGGCGTAGCTATGTTGCGCAAACAACGCAACATGTTTCTAAGAAGGAAGAATGACTCAGAGCAAGCCCTCTTTCCCCTCTCCCTCACCTTCCTCTTTGAGATGCTTTTATTGCGATATAGGCTTGATTTATGAAACATAGGCTACGTACTTGGTTATACCAGGTAGATTAGCGAATGACTTGACATACGCTAACAACGACGTAATAGTGGTAGCAGTGGTAGAAGAAGAAAAAGAAGTAGTAGTAGTAGTAATATGTTAATAATAATAATAATAATAATAATAATAATAATAATAATAATAATAATGAATATAAATTAGAGTATAATTAGAAGCAATGAAAACAAACAAGATATTAACTCCGTTTTTAGTACATAATATATTTACTCAATAGAGCTGCAATGTTTTAATAAAAACTATATTACCAAATAATTATTTTATTAGACTACTTGATTAACGGCATCACGTTAAACATTAATTTGAAGCAGATTTGTTGTTGATCTAACCAGTGGCGGCTCCAGGATTTGGCAAGTGGGGAGGGCGTTGCGGTGGCAACTTCTAATCATGGGGGCCAACCATTTGTTGTTATGTATGTAGCATTAAGTATAGGGTCCCAACAGGAGTGCTACTGGGGGGCCAGACACTCGATAGGGGGCACGGGCCTCCCGAGCCCTCCCTGTGGAGCCGCCACTGGATCTAACCATCGTTCAGCATTCAGAAAGTCCTACAGGTGTGACCTCTCTATTAGCTCAACGTGCTCCGAACAAACATCTGTTTCTTTCAGACGTTCTTTTGATTGCATCAATTCTTTCGGAGCATTGTTAATAAGCTAAAGCATAGCAAAGTCTTCGTGACATTACTGGACAAAACAAAATTTATAAATATAGTATGACTTACACATGCAATGTACAGAGAATGTCGTACATGTACAGGTATACAACACGTTTCGGAAAATTCAAGATTAAATTACTAATATATTTACAATTTACAACGACAGACTCACTGTCTTGAAATCCGAAGTCTTTAACAAGTAAGTAACGTACGAACATTTAACGCCAAACGCCGTGATCTCACGCACACCAACTATAGAAGAAGCAATACAAGCGATTTAGGGCGCTTTGTAAGGTTTACCAAATCCACCGTTGCCAATTACACCGTAGGGCCTTTATCAAGTGTGGGGTTTATGCCACCTGTCAAATGTGAGGATTCCATCACCTTAGACTGTCTTTCAAGTGCCGGGTTCACATCCTCTAACAGGCCTAGTATTCGGTCTTCGGCGAAGTTTTGTCAAGAATCGGTCAAACCCATGTTCCCAATCTATGTATGCGTTTGTTTAGCCTATAGACACGCTTTTATCAAAGACAATGAGCACCTTTGTATGTTTTTTGCTCCCTTCTCTCAACCGGATTTAGGTATTACGCATTTGTCACAGTAGCAAATAGTTCAATGAAACATGATAAGACAACACTATCCTCAGCGACTTCGTAATAAGAGTTGACTGTTAGATATTTTATAGCGGTTTAGCAACAATCAAGGCCAAAACAAGCATTTTTAAACAATTTTCAACTACACCCTAGTAGAAGGCTTATGCAAAACATGATTTGTTATTATCTCGAGAAATATATTAATGAAAGATTTACTCAATTTAGTTTGAAATGTGCAGTAGGCTTATATTTGTAGTTGGGATTGTTAAGATGGTGCTTAAGTTACACATGCGCTATTCAGAATCCGTATTTTCGCTTGCGCGAGAAGTGTTCTAAAAAGCCTACAGTTCCTGTTATTTTAAACCGAAATCCATTTTTCCAAATGCATACACCAAAGACGGCTTTGGTAATGCAGCATGGTGTCTCCAATCGATCGGTTCATTCTTGAAGATATTAACAAGTGGAATAGATCTCACGTCATCTCGACAAATCCACTTTTTCTTTCCATCTGCGTCCTCTTTCCTCCCACCGCCTCCGATGACAAATACTAATCCATTACAGATAACCAAAGCAAAATAAAAAACGTCAGTCTTAAAATGATCTCTTACTTTCCAAACCTCTGTTTCAAAATTGTATGTGAGGCAACAATCGTAGCCAAAAAGAATAACAGTATTTTCCCACAGAACTGCTCTAAGAAGGCATTGAGCTCCAGGTATTGGCGTTGAAAGAAGAGTACAGGTATTCAACTTCGTGTCATACACTTGGACTTTATTGACTATTTTGTCGTTAGCGTCAAGTCCGCCAAAGATATAGAGCGATGATTTAAACGGCACACAATTGCCGGAACCGCAGAAAGCGATGGCTAGTTTACCAACAGTGACGCACCGATCCTTATGTGTATCATACGCTTCAACGTCATCGAGGAACGTTTTCTTATCATGATACACAAATCCACCGCATATGTACAGAACATGATCAACAAACGCCACACTGTGACCTAATCTGCCTTGATCCAAAGATGCGCATTTCTTCCACTTGGAAGATGTTGCATTGAATCTCCAGATGTCGTCATATTGTTTTCCGATTCCCGTGACAAAGATCGAATCGCAATGAACAGCAGCTGCTGGTACGCCGTTCATTTCAACTGGAGTTTGGTCTGTTTTGGAAACGTCATCTGATCGATTCAAATCAATTTTGACGATATCCTTAGTAAATGAATCACCGTCATCGATGCCAAATACAAAGACTTTGCTGTCGAATAACTTCGACGACTCTAAATGGTAAATTTACATATTGAGTTAGAGAATGTGGAAAACTTTACATATCCATGTACCCACTGTATGCTGCTGCTACTACCTAGCTAGGAACATGCATATGACATACACTGTATGAATGAGATCAAAATACGAGCAGCAAAGTTGGGATTCTCACAGCAGTGGACAAAACTCGGAAGAGGTCAGAAATCAGTATTGGAATGAAAAAGAAAGCGTTCGAGACAAGCATTTACAGTATATCAGTTTTCTATATGGATTTAAGATATGGAATATAATAAAAGACTCAAAGACAGAATACTTCATTTGAAAGGAATTGCTACAGGAAAATACCGAGGATTAGATGGATTGAAACGATGAAATAATCCAACAATAAGAGACTTTGACTTTAGAAGGTAATTCAGAGAAATACGCGTTTCATTGGACAATGCTACTGAAATAGAGAGAGAGAAAGAGTGAGAGAGCGATCAAATCCCCAATATTATGAGTAATGTATCGTATGGCACTAAAAAGAACGGAAGGCCACCCAGAGAATAATGTGACGACACTAGGGAATGACGTAGAAGCTGTAGGCAAGAACGAAGTCACAGATCTTATAAAGATTATGAAGAAATATAAATTTATTTTTGCAGGAATTGAAGAAGAAAAGAAGACGAGTCATGATTATGGGAATCTTGTCACGCAGACTGTCTCGGGACTTGGAGAGGCAGAGAACCAACATCAACAGCGATCTGTGTGATCTGTGCCAGACCGAAGGAACTGAGTCTCTGAATGCTGACTTCGACGTTTGGGATAAGTATTTGGGAAGGGCTGCATTTTAACAGGTATGGTGCAGATAAAATAGCTGGTTGAAGGGACAGAAGGTTGACATAAGGAGTGGCCATTCGGAATGAGCAAGAGTTATTAGTGGAGTTCCTCAGGGCTCAGTGCTTGGACCACTGCTTTTTCTAATATATTGACGAATCGACGAATGATTACTATACAAAATTTCAAAGTTTGCCTATGACACAAAGATATGTAGAAATATCGACTCTGATGATGGTGCTAAAATTGTACAGGAAGACCTAGTAAGTAAGCAGATCAGACCCATAACATCGGGAATGATGAAAATGACAATTGTGAGTTAATACAAATAGATAATCGTAAAACTATGTAAGTCATTAGTAAGACTCTATCTAGAATACTGTGTTCAGGCATGGAATCCATTCTTGAAAAGAGCTATAGAGCTTTTAGAAAAGTGCAAAGACGAGCAACAAAGATGGTTAATGGATTGACAACAATAGAAAAGAAAAGACAAAAGGGAGATTTGATAGAAACATACAAAATAATGACTGGGAAGGTGGATGTTCCATACGATCGATTCTTTACATTGGCACACTTTAGCAGCACAAGAGACCACAACTGCAAATTGTTTAGGCAGAGATTAGGTTCTAGAAAGTAATATTATTTTAGTGCAAGTGTTATAGACAAATGGAACAGTTTGGACGAGATGGGAGTGACAGCTTTTTAAAGAATAGGATAAGATTTATTTCCAACAAACAGAACATCAATACATACTGTATTACATCAAGTTGCTAAGTTACATGAAGCTTACATTTCTAGTTCAAACTTCGTTGTACAGTAAATAAATTTAGGAAATAATAAGCTACTAAGAGAACCACAGGTTCCCGCATGAGAGTAGCTTGTAGGTAATAATAAATCTTAAAAATTGAAGAGGCAATTAACATAAAAAAATTGATATTAACATAATATAATAGTATATATTATATAGTTGATACAGTAAACGGATTCAAAGACTATTTCGAAAAACTAGGTTAATGAATATGGAGAGTTACAACGGTGGTTTTTATACAATTTTACTTATCCTCCCAAACCACTTAAGTCACATTATTATTAATATATTATTGCGGAGTTCTAAATCGAAAGGACTGGAAACAGACTTTGAAGATGACGCCAGACACCAGAGGGCGCCGATAGGCAATGATTAATTATTTAATTATTCATGATGATGATGATGATGATGACGATGATGATGATGATAACGTGGATGATGATGATGTCATTCACTATGTCCATTTCAGCGATGACAAAATTATTAATGAGCTGTAGCTTTTGCCAAGAACTTGCAAGATGAACATGCGAATCAAATTATTAACTAATATGTTCTTGTGCTGAAAATATTCCAGATTGTTGGTTCAATAATTCCTTATCGTAATTTTTATTTGTTCTCGATTCTTGAGAAGCCATAATACTAAGTGTGCATTGGCTTCCAATATTAAAGATTTATTAGAGAATATTTGATAAATGATACCTGACAATTTTCCAATTACATTGGAATCAGCGTGAACAGTTTCATCTTGATGTTTGGCAATGAATTCTGTTTCAACTAATTTATAAGAAGAAAGCAAATATTCTTCGTTTTCTTTACTCAATTTTTCGGCTTTTGCGATTAAGTTGCAAGCGCAACTACACACGTCACCAGCAGAACCTTTGACTATCATCTGAGTACAGTAGGTCACGAAACTGTCTAAAACTTCTGTATCCCTTTCGATATCATCAATTTCTCTTTCCATGTTCGCCTGATGCCTTTGTTCTATTGTGGAAAGTTTGCGTAAAAGAATGTGCTCATGCTGTTCAATCAGTGACTTCAGAGTGTTACTTTTCTTTTTAATCTCTTCCGAAGTCTCAACAGATTTTCCTAAAAATTCTTTCTTCAGCCTTTCCATATCCAATCTTCTCGACAGCATTTCTTGTTTTTGGCTTGACAATTTTTTGGTTGTTTCTTCGAGTCCTCGGCGAAAGGCTTTATCAATCGTCGTCACGTCTTTGCAATCGTGAAATTTGTGATTTTCAACAAAACACGAGACGCAGGCAACTGTATCGCAATCCTTACAATAGTAGTCCAACGCCTTTTCAGAATGAGTTTTACAAGTCTTGGATTCGTTTTCTATATCAAACAACCTTTCGATATCAGTTGGGCTCTTAACGAATAAGTTTTTCTGGAGTCCTGTCATTCCATCCGATGGAATTGTAAATGTTTTTCCACAAGATGGACAAGGTGAGACATCACCTGGTTTTTTGCTACTCTTTGTTTGAAAATCTTCGAGACATTTGAGACAAGCAACGTGATAGCATGGTGTCATTCTGTTTTCTTCCAGCGTCATCGAGCAAATGCAACAGGAGGACAGGCGATTGAACTTTCTTCTGGACTTTTCGTCAACGGAAATATTCGTGTCTATGTTTAAAAATCAATAATGTACAATTAATGAGTTGACGAGTAGACAATATTGATTATTCGCAAACAGTCTCTGGGTGATATGTGTGAGTTAGAAGGCTACTTCCATTTCACAGATACAAACTATGTAGATAACGCTGCCTTGTTTGTGGAAAACAAGAACACATTCCTACATGATCCCGTGATTTCTTATACGCCATACCTGAACTTCCCTCCGCAGGCTTGGACGTTTAAAAAATAAAATCTGAATCCTCAATTCCTATAATTCCTGCATTTTTTCCTGAAGTTTTTCAGGCCTAAGCTTATCCTTTCTTTTCCTGAAATCATTTCCTCCATGGCTGTAACAACGTAGCCTCACTGCCATTCGGATATTGACTATTGTCTGGCTAATCCATCACCTTTCGCATAGCTATTGTAAGAAAGGCTCAGCGCCTAAGAATAAGTAGCTACTGTTGTGCTGCTTTTAAAAGTGCTATATAACACAATATTTTACTTACATACTTACTTACTAATGCACTTGAAGCCGCACAAAATCGAGAACAGTGGATGTCGACCGCAACGGCCACAACCGTTTTCGCGCATCGATGATGATGATGATGATGATGATGTGTGACATTAAGTCATTCGATGTATTCTTCTAGGATTTGCGTTGAGTGTAGGCTGCTTCAATATAGAAATACTGTTATCATGGAGAAAAACTTTGATCAACTGACGTTAATACCAAGACGAGATTGCATTCGCAAGTTCAATATAATATTATTATTGTTGTTAAGGAAATGGCAAAATATCAGAATTTCATCTGACTTTATGTCTATTTGACCTACTCGTATACTCTCATGTAGCATTCAGTAATTACCTGATGAAGATGTTGTGCGACTTTGCTGTGGTTTACTGCTTTTCGAAGTAGTATCAAGAGCTTTTCGGAGGTTTCCAAAGATACCTGATTTTGCTTGGCTTTTAATTGCATCTAATTCTCTTTTCAAATTCCTTTCGCGATCAAGTGCTTTATCAAGGATTTCCTTAAGAATGCGATATTGCCCCTTCATTTCAGCAATCTCTTTTCTACTCTCTTGCAGTTCTTGTTCTAATTTTTTGCTTCCTGATTTACTATCCTCAAGTTTTTGTTCGAAAGTTTTGCCTTCTTTTGTACGCTCCTGAATTTCTTGCGCCAAAGTTTTGCTTTCCTGTCTACTTTCCTCAAGTTTTTGTTCTAAATGTCTGTTATCGATTTCCAGCTTGCTTTTCGCTGCATAAAATTCCTTCTTCAACCGTTCTTCCATATCAAATGGCAAATTCACATGTACTGGATCCTCTGATTGTTCTTGGTTTTCAGTCTGTGTCATCTTGGTTTGATCAGACTCTGAAATTTGCAAACAATTTGTTTAAAATACCCTGAGATACCAAAGAACTCTTTGGAATCAATAATTTCATATAACTGACTTTATTAAGCAAGATATACTGTATATTCTATAAACAGACGTTGAATATTATAAAACTATCTGTTTACCCATGAGACCATGACGGGAAGGCTTGGCAGTTTTCACTACCCGTTAAAGATGGAGAAACTTCGCTGTGTTGTAAATGTTTAAGCATTTTGTCTAATGCCCTTGACAGGAACATGGCTATTTGATGTTTGACGGGTAAGGCATATAGCATCTATTACGTTCGCGATAACGACAAACATAGTTGGTAAAGGCGAAATATTGGCTTATTTCTATATGCAGTAATATATTCCTATATGTCCACATGTTTGTCCTTGCGACTCGTTGATGGTCATTGCAACTGCAGGGACCACTGGAAATAGACGAAAACGAATTACGAAAAGAATCATATTGCGGTATTCCTAAGAGTTAAGTAGCCCTAATGCGAAGAAACTCCGGCTGATAGTGATAGGTGAGATCGGAGGATTGCAGATATTGGGAGGATATGGGGAAAATGAGAGGTGTTAATAGAGGAAAAGAGCGGGCGGTAAGGAGCGGAGAATGGAAAGAGAAGGAGAAGAGGTATGGGAAGAAAGAGGGATTCATGTCGTGCAATGATATCTCATTTGCGTGGAGTAGTCTGAGGAAGAAATGGGATGACGGAAAAGGGAGAACAGAAAGATTGGAATGAGAATATGGATGGCAGAGAGTAGGGCAACGTACTTGCGTCTGAAACGTTCGTGATTTCACTTTCTATTTCACATTGGTCAATGCGTTCCACAATCCAGTGATACTGATCTTCAAGAGCGTCTCTGAGAACGATGAACGATTCGTCATTGGAAGAGTAAAGGAGATGATCAAGAAGAGCTCGACAGCGTTCTTTCTTCGTGGCTTTAATCATGAATTCTTCCTTCTGTTCGACGCTGATCACGCGTTTCTCTATTAGAAGATCGAAAACGTTCTTTGGATCGACTTCCGATACGAATTGCCTGTACATGTCCACGACCCCGTCACGTATTCTCTTGTTTTTCTGTTTCTCTTTAAATAGAGCTGCTTTCAATTCATACAGAAATAAATTAATAGTTCAATTACAATGCAACAATAGAACAAGACGCAGTAAACTGCGGCGGTATCTTAGTTGACTGAATTTGCGGAAAATATGGTGGAGAAACAAAGCCGTTATCAACATGCCTCATTGCATATTTTTACACAGCTTTGGTTCAAATGTATGACATTTGCCGTAGGCTTTCAGTATTGTGGCGAACCCGGACCTTATGTACTAATTTTCCAGGATGGCTGATGCCTGGCAACTACACAGGATTAGATCTTTCAGTTAAGGCGCGTGGGTGGTCGACTTAGCTGTTGGGCTAAGGTTTTACTCATCAAATGGCTGATTCGGTCACTCTATCTCTTTATTTGAGCTTTCTTCTTTTGTGGAACTCTATAATAGCATTGCTAGCAATTCCCGGGTACTATCTAAGGTAGTCTTTCATGTCTTCTCGACTTCCGGGTATTACCTCCACTTTATTTATCTCAGATACTACCTCGTCTTCTCCTATCTCTGTCTCAGGTACTACCTCGCTCTCCTCTATCTCAGGTACTACCTCTATATCTTGTCTGACTCGGGTAGTACCTCACGGTGGGCAATTCGTTAGATACTACCAGTGGCGTAAATCTTGTGTCAACATTAGAAGGAATAGAATCGTCTATAAAATCAGCTCAACTCAGTGAGCTGTGAAGCGAGTTCCGACTCATATTTGTAGGCTATATTGCTAAGAATACGCTTTCCTTATCGACTATTTATTTATTTTTACCTGCCATTGTTCGTAGCACTGCAGAATGAACTGTTCTTCTAAACGCTTTCTGTTGTCAAAGCGTCAATAATTTTGTAATTTTTGTCCCGATGGACAATTCCAACTCAGTTGTTTAATGTCTAAAATACATGACACAGTGTTAAACGAATTTCTAATTCAAGCATCTTGTACTCGTTACGTTAAAATTGGCAGAAAAGATGATTCATTCTGTTGACAAGATATTTCACGATATATGATTAATTTCAAAACGTTTTAAAGCCCTAGAATAAAATGAGCATTTAATTTCTCTTGCTAAGCCTCCTCCATACAGCCAGCGTCACGCGGTCAGCAAACTATAACAGAAAAATAGGCACACAATCATTTATTCGTGTGTCATGCTGTGTAGATAATCGCTGACGTCTCCACAGTTTCAGGAACTCCTCAGTTTGAAAACAACTCTTCAAGAGACATGTAGTTAGAAACTGTTAGTTGATCGTTTTTGTATCTACGTTACTTATGCATTGAAACGAAAATATAAGAGATAATTAATAACACATGCTTGGTACAAGTCCTTGGTGGAAATCCTGTACGATAGAGGTCCACGACAATTCTAAGCTAGGTGGCTCTGGGATGACAGCCGCAGCACGACGCCTCTATAAAAACCCATACCGTGATTAAAAATTTAATGGTCTAGGAGGCGTTACTGCCTTTGTGGAAGCCACTAGGGGAGCTAGCGAGGCTTGAATCTCTCTTCGTCAGCCTAGCTCTCTCGCGCATAACCGGTAACCCACTCTGTAATCTTCGCTTGTAGTAGGCTAATAACTCGCATATCCACACGCGTGTCAGATATTTATTGCTAAGAGTCAGCCGAGATCGCAGCGCTGACACGGGTGAACATTGTGTTAGCGTTTATATTGTCCCAAAATAGGCTACCCTCTGACTAAGCGAGCGTTCGGTCAAAACGAAAGTAGAAATATTTTCATACCCCTGTACTTTTTCTAATATTGCTTTTATTATAAGGTCTCCATTATTATAAAATATAAACCACTCGACTCTAGGACAGCGCAATATGCCTGCTCTCTACGTGTGTCTAATGGGTTCAACGCAGTGGCAGTTCCACCTGAGGAAGCCCGGGAGGAGCCCGCGCCCTCTATTGAATGCCTGCCCCAGTGGCCCTCTTTTAGGCCCTATACTTACTACAACATACGTAAGTAGACGTTGAATTTTATAAAACTCTGTTTGCCCTTGAGAGCATGAAGGGGAGGCATGGCAGTTTCCCCTACCCGTTTGGAAATGGAGAAGTTTCGCTGTGTTGTAAATGCTTTAGGATTTTGTCTAATGACTCTTCCTCGACAGCAAAGCTAGATCATACGTATAATACGTATTATATTTTTCGTATCATACGCACGTATTTTAACGTATGACTCTTTATCATACGCGCTATCATACGTGAGCAAAAATACATTAGGCCTACATAGCCATGAAATTGCGTCAGTTAGCCTACCGCAGTCTGTTTACCATTTACCCGCACAAAGAAATTAAAAGGTGAATACCTATACAAAGGAATTGTAGAAAACGGAGGTCTCGGGTCAAAAAGGTCAAATTCTAAAGTTGGAAACTGTATTCGCCTTGAACGCTTCGCATGCCAACTATACGCATTCTCTCGAATGTCATCTCTAGACAATATTTCTGGTCACTCGATTGAAATAACCACTAGGTCACGTATATGGTTAGCAGTCAATCGCTGGCGAAGTCTAGTACACACGCTAGCCATAACCGAAAATGAGCGTTCAACACTAGCCGCTCCAAGAGGACAAGCAAGGAGAATGGAATTTGACAGCTATCTTGGAATGTCAACAGTAATCCACCTGCTTCTGATGACAGATCACCAGAATCTGCGTGTAATTCCTGCAGAGTTACAACAATGGCACGCAGGTTTCTAACAATAGCAGCAACAGCCCGATAATTTGAGGCCAATCGCGTGTCCCCTACTCGAACTAGTTCAAGTGCTGTATCTTGCATGATTTGCTGAACAGAAACGAATTTGTTGTGGGCTTGGGGCATTTTGGAGACTGATGCAGAACATTCCGTAAACTGTTGAGGGCAGAAATTAAATAGGCCTTCCCAGAAGACCAGACACGAACAAACATGCAGTGAGATGTAGACATACATTCAGCCGCACTGATACAGGCATCGGCCCAACCTCCGACCTCTCCGGCACCATTCTCAGAAACGGCCGACCGCTTCAGGGTCACCTGGTCACCCTGCATGAAGCTGCAGTGGGTCCGATGACTCATCGACACAGAGAACTATCTGTCGTTTCTCAGGCTCGATATATATATATATATATATATATATATATATATATATATATTGCTAAATCCCTTATAATGTCACATCTACTAATCTACTAAAATACCTGAATGTTATGGTTCATAACCTGTAAACGTCACACAGTACACAATCTATGTGAAGCCGGTTTCTATTTTTCACAGAAGTTTAACTTCTATATCTGGTATTTAACAAGAAATTTTAACTCCTAAGTCATAGAATTTTGGGGGAATTCTAATTTTTGAGGGGGAGAATCCCCCCATCCGGCCTGTATGCAACACTGACCCCAACAGGGGTCGAATGACGATTTGCCAGGGGTCACCTGAGTCTCTCAGAGACCATCGGCAATATGGGGTTGTCTCTTTTTTGATGCGCAAAACTTGATATTGTAGGTCAAGTAAGCAAATTATAAGAAACCGAGCGGACTTATAAAATACGCGTATCATACGCGTGTTTTATTTCTTTATTCATACGCACGTATTTTTACGCATTTTATTTTGTCATACGCGTATGATCGAGCTTTGGCCTATGCATTTCCTAACGCACTATAATAATTGATAAGCTATAGCATTATGGTTCTAAACTAAAGCAATGAAATACAGTTAGACGATGACTACGTGTAGGCTTATACTTCTCTACGTCTGGAAAATGACTGATGATGATTAAGTTCTACCGCAGCTAGCATCTATTACATTGCTGAATAAGTGTCCATCCCAAACCGGTCAGTAGTTGTGAGGTACTATTATTAAGTAAGTAAGTAAAATCTCGTGGATTTCTATAGCGCCTTGGAAACAGTATCTGCTTATTCTTAGGCGATCAGCCTCTCTTAAAATAGCTATGGGAAAGGTATGCGATCAGCCAGGCAATAGTCAACATCCGAAGGGCAGTGAGGCTAGGTTGTTATAGCTATGGCGGAAATGATTTAAGAAACAGGAAGGATTTAAGCTTAGACCTGAAGACTTGAGGAGTTAGTGCAGGAATTATAGGAAATGGGGACTCAGATTTTATTGTTTGAAAGTGTCCAAGTGTGCGAAGGGAAGCTGGGATCGAGTTCCAAAGTTCAGGTGCAGCGTATGAGAAGACACGGTTGCAAATTTTCAGGGATGACTGATTCAGTGGGCGTGACAGAGTGAGATGAGATGACGAACGTGTGGGTCGAGGAAGGTGAGGGGTTAATAGTGATCTAAGGTAGACAGGTTTTGATGACTTAAGTAAGCTATCTGTAAGTGTTATTATCTTATATTGGATACGTTCTGTTATTTATATTATTGAGGAAAACGAACCAGACAGCAGACTTTAAAGCGTTTGAGACAACCTTTTTTCCTCAAGATTTTTGGGCCGAAAAATGTCGGTGTCCCCTATTCTGGAATCCTGGCTGCGCCACTGCTTTGACCGTAATTTTTATAGTAAAGCGTGTAACAAAAACAGGCTAATACTTCTTGCATGGTTCCTCGTTTCAACCGCTACTATATCCATTCCGTTGATCGGCAATCCCATGGACATACCCAAGATTTTTTACTTAACGGCATTTTCCTTTCACAATAGGGCCCATTGCCACAACAGTCTTCATACGAGCGTCGCAAGGTCCCAAACATGGTTTAAGGCGGAGTCCCAGAAGTCTTTGAGTAATATTAGAGTAAACCAAAGCTCGATCATACGCGTATGACAAAATAAAATACGTTAAAATACGTGCGTATGAGTAAAAAATAAAATACGCGTATGATACGCGTATTTTATAAGTCTGCTGGTTACTTATAATTTGCTTACTTAGCGAGCAATATCAATTGCGACATCACGCCACGTCACTGTAATTGATCCCAAAATTCACTTCGTTAACACTTGTTCCCCTTTAAATTGCTTTGCGCTGGTAAATGGTTAACAGACTGCGGTAATTGACGATGGCCATGTAGGCCTAAGATATCTTGCTCACGTATGATTGTTATTGTTATTGTTCATGACAATTTATATAGTGCCGTAACATAGCAAGGGCCAAAGTCAAGGGTGCTTTACAATAAACGTGGAAACGAGATGTTGAATAGGTGCGTCTTTAACTTGTTCGCAAACTCTCCGAAGGAAGTCACGGACGACGCGCAGTCCGGCAGTGAATTCCACAGCAGGAGAGGATTTCCGCGCGAGAAAGAGCGTTCTCCAAACTTGACGGTCTTCGACGGAGGTGGAACATAAAGTTGAATTCGAGTTCTGGAACGAAGGTGGAGCCGTTGATCTGTCCATGCCGGTCTTCGAACGAGCGTCGCAAGATATTCCGGGCAGAATGGGTCGTGTAGAGCCCGAAACGTTAACCAGCAGCGCTTGAACACGATTCGCTCCGGGACACGTAGCCAGTGCAACTTGTCCCGGAGTAGTGAGGTCACGTGATCATGCCACCGCACCCTGAAGATTACCCGAGCGGAGGCATTGAGGATTGATTGGAGCCGGGCGAGCTGACGATCAGGAAGGCCCAGCAGTGTCCCGTTGCAGTAGTCGATTCGTGTTACGACGAAGGCGCGAGCCAGTTGTATGGCGGCCGCCGTCGAGATGAATCGACGTACCTCTCTGATCGTACGGAGTTGCCGGAAACACGCTCATGTCACGTTCTCGACATGGCCCACGAACGACAGCGTCTCATCTAAAAGTACTCCGAGCAGACGCACCTCCGTCGACGGTTGGATGTCGGCTTCGTCAAGGTGAAGCTCAGTACGAGGGATCAGATGTTTCTTCCTCGGTGTGCTGAACCAGATCAGCTCTGTCTTCCTGGGGTTCAGGGCCAGGCGATTGATGGCGGCCCAACGCGCGATCTCACATATGCAGTCTTATCATGATCATGATCATCATCATAATCATCGTCATCATCATCATCCTTATCCAGCTCCATGGGTGCTGTACCCATAGGTGTCGACACTCGACAGCCTGATTCGCAATTGGGTCCTTGAGAATTACAAGTAAACCGGGTTGTGTGACATTTTTGTAAAACTGAGAAATCATCATTTAAAGTGTGACCTGGACTATAAAATCGCCCGTGTCAAGTCATGCTTATTTGCAATAATAACCTTTAAACCCATTATGTGGCCTTTCTAGTTGCACATGCATGTTGAAAATATTTGCAAAATTTCAGTGGAGATTATCGAAATTAAGCAGGTGGCCCATTCTTATTTTTAAGCAATTGCTGCAATGTATGTATGACAATATCACTTAAGATAAAGGTGGACCATGTGTGTGGTTTAGCATATCAGACAGCAATTATGATTACATGTAGTATTGCTAGCTTGTATATTAAAGTTTGATTAAATTAAAGTGCTACGTATAATCTTCAATAACAAGATGTTCCAAAGTTATTATAGAGCTACTGAACCAAAATTTCTTGTTTCAGAATATGAACACAAATAATTAAATTAAAATGCGAGTTGAATTACCTTAAGAAATTAAATTAGTATCATCACATAACTGAAAAAGAAACGCTACTTCTGCTAACATGCTGAACATCTAAAGTGAAATTCAAATACATGTGGAATTATCGTATGGAATAAAATATGTATCATTGCATACTGAAAATCAGCAATTACTTCCGTCTAAGCCTGTGTTTTATACAGGCCTGTTAGGAGGAGAGATCCCCTACCGCCCCCCAAAAAAACCTCAAATTCCCCCACAAAATCCCAGCACTCACACAAATTTTGCATTGAACTGTGTCTTTTCCCCTCCAACCAAGTCGATTTTCCCTCCGAAAGCCTCAATTCCCCCCTCAAAGGCCTGGAGTCTGGATAAAACACTGATCTAAGCACATCTAAACACAATTTTGTTATGAGACTTGTCTTTTGGTTGAGATGGATTTGAAATACTGTTGCGCACAGTAGCATAGCTTGATAAGCAGTGGAGTGCAGAGAGTGTTCGGCGCCCAGGGCTTAGTCGATAAAAATTGATTGCCAAAACTGAAGCAAAAAAGGTCTTCGACTCAATTTTGACGACCCATCTGTTCGGCGCCTTGGTTCACCTTCCCACCGCTATACACGCTACTGTTAATAAGTCTTGTCATTAGAAATTGCAAAATTTCAGTGGAAATTATTGACATTAAACATATGGCCCATTCTTATTTATTTTTAAACGACAAAAGACAGCGTTCTTAAAATTAAAATCAAGAAAATACCGGATCTAAGAATCGTTAAACCCACTGAAACATTTAAGATTAACCACCCCACGATTTAAACAATTCCGACTACCCTCAGACTGTGCCGTCATATTTATAGCAGGCTCCGCCGTGAACATTTTAAAATTTTGTGAAGAATAATAGCGGACTTCAAAACGAAAGCCATTATTTGGTCACCGTCTCTTTGAGACAAAGCAATTTTAAACTACTCATACCGCTTTTGGCAACAGACAGCCAAGAGTCCTCCAACCGCTTCGGCGGATGGGTCTTCTAGTTATCCACGCCTTGGACTCTCTGCCGCCTCAAGCATAGGACACAGCCAACTGGCGACTAATAGCGGAGACGACTACGCTGTAGTCTGCAGAAAGGACTCGCCATAGATAATAGCTAATATCCTCAAAGCAAATTTTGATGGCTTGAATAGCAAACTATGCTGCTAGACTGAATAATCTTAGATTCTTAAGGAACTAGATCTGGTACTCTCACTCACTCACTCACTCCCTCCCTCCATCCCTCCCTCTCCTCTCTATCTCACTTGAGTCAAGTTTGAGTCCTAAGTCTGAGTGCTGTGTATTTTTGCATTAGCGATTATGACGGTGTTGTCCTACCCGTGTTTAAATCGACCATTTTATTGTTCCACAACGACGGACCTAATATTCTAATCTTCTATTCCACATTCCATTTCGGATTTTACTTATTTGATATATAAACTTCATGTATACTGCAATAACTTCAATAAAGTAAATAAATAAATAAATATTAATATTACTTGGTATTATAGATGCGGGAAGTTAGAAGAGTGGTAACAGCGCTGGACGATGGAGTAGAAAGGTCGCGGGTTCAATTCCCGCAGGAGCCCTAAGGTTTACGCAGCCTTACTCGCCAGAGGGCGGTGGTAAACTAAGGAGCAGTGTTGAGCTGCGAGGTAAAACGTGAGTCTGGGGAAAGTAATGGCAACCTATCCCAGATTAATGGCTTATACTACCTACGTCGCTGATTACCAAGGCCGGAGATAAGCGCCGGAACCCAACGCTCGGGCTCGAGTACGGGACCTATCTTTACCTTTTTTCGTTTTAAAGTACAATCAATGTGTTTGCTAATATGGACGAAAGAATATGATTGGTTAATGCCAGCACCTGATAGTGGTAATCACTGTTGAATTTGCTTAATTTCTGTAATTAATGGTTGCATAATGTTATAAGGTTTGTTTTATAATGAACTGTATATCTGATCTACGAATATTCATTCCCATCCAGCTAAGTCAATCCCCCTCCGAAAGACCTGGAGTCTGGATAAAACACCGGATGAAGACGTTAACAATGACAAGTGCAGCCACCTGAAGAAGAATGAAAATTCTATCTAGCGGAAGTTCGGAGTGGGTAAGGCGTTTCTCTAAACCTCAGCGGAAAAGTGGATTTTTTCATCTATTACGACAATAGATCCGATTGTTTAATTCGAATTCATTTCGCGTTTATTAAGTATCGAGATACGTTTTCCGTTCAACATTCTCAGCCAGTGGCGTAGCGTGAGAGGCCGAATGGGGGCACTTTGGAGACAGTCCCCGGGCCCCAGGAGAGGGGCCCCCGAAGAGTGATATTTTAATTTTTTTGCCAGTCAACACTATAAGGGATGTGACGACCTTTTTTGCTCGTCAACACTGTAAACGATGTGTTTTTTGCTCGCCATTGAGGACCTTTTTTTGCTCGTCAGCCATATCAAGGATGCCCCCGGGCCCACTGCTCCCCTCAAAAAGTCACGCTACGCCACTGTTCTCAGCTTCAATTAATCTAGTTAGCAAGTTTTCCACTAGATTTCGCAGCCTAACCCTTTACACTGGGTATTCTAATTTTCCCGAAGCAAATGTCGTATTAAAGTAATTATTTGGTAATTTCGCGTAATGTCTCCATTCGATCAATTCGTCGTTTAAGATATTCGAAATTGGAATCCATCTCACTTCGTCACTGTTATCTCCGAATCCGATGACAAATAACTTGTCGTCACTAACAATTACATCAGCACAGATATTTTCCAACTTGAATCTATCTCTCACTTTCCAGGTTTGTGTGTCAAAATTGTATATAAAGCATCCATCTTTACCAAGTAAAATAACAGAATTTGTCCACAATTCACCACGAAGCCAACCACATGCTCTGGGTATTTGCTGTGTGAGCAAAGTGCAAGTTTTTAGCTTCGTGTCATACACTTGTACTGTGCTGATAGCTTTCCTACGTGCATCACATCCACCAAAGATATAGAGTGAAGCCTGAAATGTCACACAATTGCCAGACCTGGAGACAGCGTAGGCCAGTTTTCCAACCTTAGAACACCTGCCATCATATGTATTGTATGCTTCGACATTATCAAGTGGTTTCCAAAGAGAAAACGACCTTCCACCGCAGATATACAGAACATGATCAACAAACGATACTCTATGACATTGTCTGCCTTGAATCATAGAAGCACATTTGCTCCATTTAGAAGATGTTACATCTAATCTCCAAATGTCTTCATTTTTGTTTCCCAATCCACACACGAAGAGTGAATTGCGATAGACAGCTGCTGCTCCAAACTTAAATATATCAGGTAATGGCTCAATGGCAGTAACTTCTTCCGGTCGATTCAAACTCATTATAAGAGCGACGTTGCGATTTGCAATGACAACGGCGCACCGATTAAATTCTTTAGTGGTTTCTACAAATGACAACAAGACGGGTGAATAAGACGATACTTCCAGAATTCCGATAGAATAACGCGCACAGATAGATGTGTTATCGTCATTGTTAATGTAAATGCAGAATAATCAACCACGCGAAAACATGAATGCTAAGGATGCAAAAGGTACGCCCCGACTATAAATTCAGCAGTAGATTTCTTTGCAAACATATTTGAAATGACACCCAGGGATATTTTTACACCCCGCCCAACCCCTCCCCAATCTGAGGTCTACACTTCCTCAAAATTTGGCAATGTGACAATGGTATGCATAGAAACATGCATACTAATTAGCCCTGAACATCCCCCAAATAGAAAAGTACGGATGACCTTTTTTTGCTTGTCAGACTTTTCTGAGACTTGATAACATTTTTGCTTGTCAGCTTTTTTTGGTAGAGACTTCCAAATTTCGACACACCAGATTTTCCCGACACCCCCTCCCAATTCAAAATCCTACAATTCCAAAAATAGCCACACTCCCAGATTTTCCGACAACCCCAAATTCACAATCATAGAAATAACCCTGATGACATCTAAGACTCTTCTTTGTAAAGATCGACTGGCCCCAATGGTGATTTTGCATGTGAAAAATGTTTTCAAGAACAGAGAAAGATTTTATATAAAAATGTTTATCTTAGAAAATTATGCCATCAATCCAGCTTTGCACTTGGCTTCTCATGGGGCGCAATCCACGGGGAATGGAATGAGGGGGACCGTCCCCAATAGTTAGAAAAAGGTCATAACTAGATTTTAAAATACAGTATTTATGGGTGGGATACTTTTATAACATTTCTATTCCCCCAATGCTTATTGCAGGATTATGCCAATGGCTTTCTGTCCCCATTTCATGTCACGAATTTATTCGTTGAGGTCAAATTAAAATGCCCAAAACACGTCCCCTCACTCCCAAGATATTCGGCAATAGGGCATGTCAGCGACTAGCCTTTATGCACTTCTTAAGGTTTCTTTGACTGTTTCAAAAGATGTGCTGATGTCAGATTCAGAGATCTCTGTTTGTTAAAGCGATGCGCCACCTACAGACTGTTGCCTACTCAACAAAGCCAAGTATTATTAATGCATCATTACCATTACCATGCATTAATGCATCATGCATCATTACATTTCGCCTAAACTACAAATTTTGCTACACGTTTCATAACTATACCTATTTCGCTTCAGTAAGTTGCTTCAATTTGTAAAAGAATTCTCGATTCTCAAAACTACACCCAGCTGTTTTTCGTAATAAAGTATAATAAAATCAATACCTGATAACTTTCCAATGATGTTTCCTGCATTTTGTAGTGCATTGTGATCTGTTGTAATGAATTCAAAATCAAATTGTTTACTTGGGGTTCTCAGATATTCATCGCTTTCTTTCCTTAATTCGTTGGCTCTTGCGATCAAACTGTCCACACTGCCACAGACTTCACTCGGAGATCCTTTCGATTTCAATTCAGTGCAAAATGTCACAAAACTCTCCTGAACTGTCACCTTTCTTTCAATTTCTTCAATTTCTGCGTCCATTTTCTTCTCCTGATGTCGTTTCAGCAACGTAAGTTCATTCAATAGCTCTTCTGTGTGTTGATCGATCAAAGCTTTTAGTTCCTCATTTTTCTTTCTAATAGAACTCTCTTTTTCCGAAACTTTTGCCAAGAAATCTCTCTTCTTTTTTTCCAATTCACATTTCCTCGACAACATCTTATCTTTACTGTCATTCATTTCTGTGAAACTTTGCTCAATTCTTTGCCGAAATTCCGTATCAACTGTTGTCACATCTTTGCATTCATGAGCTTTGTGATTTTCTACGAAGCATAAGACGCAAACAACTGTCTTGCAGTCGGAACAATAGTAGTCTAACACTTTACCTGAATGTCTCAGACATTTCCTGATTGGAAACGTATTTCTGATCTCATCTTCGTAAACATCAATGTCTAGTTCAACAATTTTATGGTCTTTTGTAGATTTGAGAGCTATATGTATCTTTGAGCATCGGATACAGTAATATTCACGGCAATTCAAACATCTCATCGTGGCTTCCGTAACATCTTTGACGTCTTCGTCTGCACTGCACATTTCACATGGTATAGATTTATTTTCTAAATTTAATGCCCTTGTTGCTTCTATAAGACTTTCGATGAAGAAATTTCTCTGAAGTCCTTTCATTCCATCTGCAGGGACTGGGAACTCGTTCCTGCATAATGGACACGCTAAGACATCTCCAGGTTTCTTCCCATTCTTCAGCTGGATGTCTTCGAAGCATTTTAGACAGGAGGTGTGGAAGCATGGCAACATTCTTGGATCTGTGTAGGTCGTCAAGCAGATGCAACATTCTGACAACGCACGAAGTCGTTTAATCGCTTCATTTTCAGTTGACGCCATTTCGACAGTTGCTTCTATCTGTTGTGAACTAAATCATAAATGCAGGCAGTGCCTTTTATTTAGATATTCAAAATTGTATGCAAACCTTGGCCTTAGACTACTGTATGTTTGATGAAATTATGCAAATATCGCCCATTTAAAATGTGGATGAAACATTTCGTTCGCTGCCACTCAAGTCAGAAATGCCCTTGTAACAGAATTGAAGTAAACATTACTGTACTTTTATATTGCCTGTGTTTTGATCTGTCGTGCAGTTTTCAACTACGATATACTTGTATCTTACATTTACTAAATTCCGTATACTCTTCAACACTTTCTCTTTTAACCTAAATTTATTTACGCGCGTAATGGGATTTTTTGATTGTTGAAGAAAATTGTCCTCTATTTATAGCCTATCTATCTATCGACTTCAAAGTTCGAGCAGTGTTTTGGCGGGATTTCCCAGATTATTATAGTAGGCATACTTTCTAAAAATAATTGCATAGACAGGTTGCGATGTCAATTTATCTAGACGGTCAACAACTCAATGTATCACTTTGTCAGTATTTGCTACTTTGAAGTAATTCTCGTGACTTCGGCTTTGACTGAAATTGGGCAAATTAACCTAATTATAATCTTTGTTTACAGTAATTTTATGAATTTTAGTTTATCTTTCAAAATCACGCGTTGACGCAAGCATTGTTTATTCTTCGCAGACAACTAACGTTATTGTTGGCCTGTAAAGACTTCGAACACGAGTCAATATTAGGCCAAAAAATTAAAGAAGTCCGCCATCAAAATGGAGCATCATATGGAAATACAGAACAATTCAAATAACAGAACCATTCAAACCAAAGCATTTTAGACATTTAGGAATTAGATATTGTCAATTGTACAGGGCGTCTCTGAAAAAAAGCAGCAGAAAAACTATGATTTCTTAAAAATTCCTAAATATAATTATTTCTATCAAAATTGCTACACGTGAACAGCACATATTTCTCCGCCATTCTACTTATTTTTTATCTAATTTGCATGTAATTTGGCCATATTGTGAGATATCAAATTCAAACTTCGATTTTTACTACTCAGTCGCAGCATGACAGGCCTAAATATCTAGCCTCGCATAAATTTGGCTTCATGTAAGTCTGTTCACTTTTCAAGATGTCATTATTGCCTACTATACCGTATTAAGTTTAGTTTTAATATGTCAGTTTACTTTTGTGAGGCAATGCATTTTAACATAGACCTATTGCATATTTTCCCGTTCACCTATACACGCATTTCATCATCGGAAACAAAATATGTGGGCTGGGCCTGTATAATAGGCTACGTATGGTCACATCTTGATTTTGAAATTTTAGCACAAAACTATCGGCCAATTTTGGCGTCGTTTTAATTTTATCTAATTTTAGTGTCAGGTTTAGTTTAAGTTTCAGCTTCATTTTCAGCTTCGCTTTTGGTTTCACTTTACTGTACGTTGAGTATTTGTGCAGTATAACGCAGAAGTCTCCAGAGTACCTGTCTTGGGCACAGAGGCGTAGAGAGGGTATCCGGCGCCCGGGCGAAAAGACAGTGCTCGAATTGTGAGAAAATGAAAGGGGGTCATGGCGAGCGTGGTGTTTTAAGAATTTACACTTTTGTCATTTTTGCATTTTTCTAGGGAGGGTCTGCCATTTTAAAGGAGGCTGAACCCCCCTAACCCCCCAGCAATTCGAGCTCTGCGAAAAGATAATGATGGCGCCCCTTCAACCTCCAAAAATCCCGAGGAGCCAAAAAGGGCATCACTTATTTATTTCACTGTGTCGAGTGATTAATTGATTTTTATAACTATGTAACGATTATACGCACAAATTGAAATAGCCTGCTGTAAACTAATTTGTGACTTTGCTATGCCCGTTGTATACTTTCCATATAGGCCTACCAATGGGTATGTTCAGCGAGTGATGATTGAGCGATGCTACATCATGCGTCCAGCATAAGCTGTGGACGCCATATTTGTAAACGCACATGAATATTCATGAGACTTTTTTCATTGGTCGTCGCTATTTTTGGAATATGAAATTCGACCGTTTTCAAATCCGGGCTTTTCTGCGCTTTTTTAAAAACGCAATCTCGGCTTTTTCCTATGTTTTGCGTAAAACCATATGGCGGATAGGCTCCGCCCACATGCCCATAGTTGGCTTCAGCCGTTAAGCAGGCCTGTATAGGCTTATATTCTCTCCTGTGTATTATTGCTCCAAGTGCTACATGGTTTTCTGTTGTTTATATTTTAGTGCAGTTGAAATGCATTCTTGATATGTGCGCCTAATTTGGGCATGGTAGGGCCTAAGTGATATCTAACTTGAGCATGCCTAAATTAGGCTCTTATATTTGCCCAAATTAGGAGTACATCAAGTGTAATGACCCAATACTTTTAGAATTGTGTTTTTTATATTTGTCTGCAATTATGAATGGTAGGTTGAAAGCAATGGTATAGGCCTTGTGAAAGTTTTCGCAAACGGACCGTGGGAAAATATGCATCTTCAGAAATTGATGATGTTTTGGCTAAAGAGAATATGGGACGACCAACTACCTGTACCTTCATCAGTGAACAGGGGAAAGAACTGTCATCCGTAATACAGCAATGTGACAAAATTATTTGCAGTACTTAAACCGAAAAATATTGTCAAATTACCAGAAGCTGAGATTTTGAAGCTTTGTGAAAAATTGAAAAAACAGTATCCGGAGATTATATCTTCTGAATTTCACGTGCAGCTTATGCATGCAATTTCAATTGTGAGGAATGATTTGAGAGAAAACTTGACAATTAAAACATTTGCGGAATTACTTCATAAAAGTGCAGCTGTTTAGAAACAAAATTTTCGAAAATCTTTACTGCTTTCATGTTGTTTTTTACGCTTCCGATTACAGTAGCTACTGTTGAGAGTACATTAGCAAATTGAAAATTATCAGACTACAAGAGAAATTCTATTGGCCAAACTAGGTTACGTAATCTCGCTATTCTAAGTATAGAACATGCCGAGGCAGATAAAATGGATTTAAAAGAACTTATTACTTATTTTGCAAACACGAAAGCGAGGAAAAACAATTCTAAATAAATCATTTTGCTGTGTGCATAAGGCAGTGTGCAACAGTGCAAATTGCATTGTTAAATAAGAAGTAAGATAATTGTCATTGTTCTATTATTTTGTTATTGAATTAAATAGCATGTCACAATCTATAATATTAAAATCTTTCCTCTGTATGTCTGCTACCTTCAAGCGTTCTGATTGGTTGGCTGTGTGAGCGTTCTGATTGGTTACCTTCAAGCGTTCGAGCGTTCTGATTGGTTGCCTGTGTGATGTTCTCATTGGTTACCTTCAAGCGTTCTGATTGGTTGTCTGGGTGAGCGTTCTGATTGGTCGTTCTGGAATATTCGTTTCCTCGAGGAAAGCGAGCCTAGCGAGCCTGCACTGCGAACGAAGCGAGCGAAGCGAGCATTGCGCGATGTGGATAGATATTAGTATTATCCTGCACTAGTTACTATGATTATTGTTATTAATTACTATCTAGATAAGTTTTTCGTTCTACATTCTCAGTTTAAATTAATCTCGTTAACTAGTTTTCCATTTGTTTCTGCAGCCTATTCTTTTACACAGGGCAGAGGCGTAGCGAGAGTATCCGGCACCCGGGAGCAAAGTGTACCGTTGGCGCCCCAAACACAAAAAGGTCGCCACATAGTTCTCGGTGCCCCTCAACTCTCTACGGCGTCCCTCTCCTTATGCTCTGACGAGCAAAAAGAGCCGCGCTTGTTTCTTCCTATTTATTATGTAGTTAACTGTTTAACTTACCCCAAAAACCCGATTTTGGCGCCCCCTCACCTCGGCGCCCGGGGGCTTATGCCCTCACTAGCTCCACCATCGCTACGCCTCTGACACAGGGTATTGTAATTTTCCCAAGACTAATACATGTTCAGAGTTAGTGATTGGCAATTTCGCGTAATGTCTCCATTCAGTCAATTTGTCGTTCAAGATATTCGCAATTGGAATCCATCTGACGTCTTCTTTCTTAGCTCCGCATCCGATGACAAATAATTTTCCGTCATTAGCAAGCACACCTGAATAGGTAGTTTCCAACTTGAATTTATCTCTCACGCTCCATTTTTGTGTGACAAAATTGTATATAAACCATCCATCCTTACCAACTAAAATAACAGAATTTCCCCACAATTCACCACGGAGCATATTGCATGCTCTGGGCATTTGTTTTGTGAGCAAAGTGCAAGTATTTAACTTTGTGTCATACACTTGTACAGTGCTGACTTTTTTTTAAATGGGCGTCATATCCACCAAAGATATAGAGTGAAGTATGAAATGGCACGCAATGACCAGACCAAAAAACAGCGTATACCAGCTTTCCAACCTTAGAACACTTATCACCATTTGTATCGTATGCTTCGACATCATCGAATACTCTCCGAGGAGAATTCGACCTTCCACCGCATATATACAAAACACGATCAACAAACGCTACGCTGTGATCACCTTTGCCTTGGATCAAAGAAGCGCATTTTCTCCATTTATAAGATGTTGAATCTAATTTCCAAATGTCTTCATGTTTATCTCGCAATCCACACACGAAGATTGAATTGCGATAGACAGCTGCTGCTGCTGCTTCAATATGAAATGTATAAGGCGATGGCTCAATGGCAATAACATCCTCTGGTCGATTTAAACTCAATGTTGTAGCGACGTTGTAATTTGCAATGAGAACGGCACACTGTTTGAATTCCTTCGTTAATTCTACAACCAAAGAGAAGAGGCAATGCGATACTTTCGAATGAATAACGCGCAGAGAACGCTTAAGGTAATCACCACCTGTCAGTCATAACAGCTGACTAGGAATGTCATAGGCTACGTTGACGCTCTCTTGCAAATAAACGAATGATTACAATTCTATAGGAATGCAAAAATCAATTATCACTGTTATCGTAAATGCAGAGGATTCAACCACACGAAAGAAATGAATGCTAATGATGCAAAAGATACGTCATACGTCCCGTATATAAATTCACCAGTTTGAGTTGCTCGACGCCATAGCTAGCTCATATGGTGTCTTCGCATGTGATACGTGCTCGAAAAAACAGAAAAATATTATTTGACCTTTTGAGCTCTAAAATTCTGCCATTTGAATTATGTAAAGAGAACTTTTCTAGAATCGATTTCCGAAATTATTGTGAACCTTCAAAGTTGTTCAACAGAGATTGTGAATTTCGACTTTCGAGCAATAATTGTATTTTTCAAAACAATATATTAATTTAAACGATGACATGACAGCTATTGCAGCGAAATGGGCAGCGAATCTGCTCTAGTCACCTTGATTCACTTCTTTCATGTCACGATGACTCAGTTTCTGCCTTTCAATGTGAGTTGACTGACAAAGCAGCACGACATATGCCCGTAGGCTATATGCGTGCTGAGCTATCGCATATTGGTACATCGCCTTATGAATTGATGTACTACTTCCTACCGCGAAGTACTGTGGCGAATTCAGAAATAGCGATATATATATATAATTATCAATCAATGATAAAAGAGCTTAAGGCTCAATAGACGTAATACATCTTATTATATAATTCTCGATGTCCGGTCTGTCCGACGGATACACGGCAGATTTTGCAAGACGCTGTTGCCATAACAACGAAATTGTTTAATCAAAACTGTATAAACAACGCAGCGTTTAACGAAGCGTCTTAATTGCAGCTCAAATCCCCGTTCCCTCTTCCCTCTCCCTATCCCCGCCCCGGCCCCAACCCATTCCCGCCCGCCCTATCTCACAGCCCCAAGCACACGTTCCTCATCCTCTCATCCCTATCCCAAGCCCCTTCCATCTCCCCATCCCTCTCCCAATCGCCCTGGCCCCAACACATCCCCTGCCCAGGCCCCAGCCCATACCTGCCTCGCCCTACCCCCACAGGCCCCAAACCCCGTTCCTTCCCTCTCCCATCCCCTTGCAACCCCCTTCTTTCTCCCCATCCCTCTCCCAATCGCCCCAGGCCACAACCCATACCCGCCCTACCCAACAGACCCCAAACCCACGTTTCCCTTCCTCTCCCCATCCCTCTCTCAACTCCCATTCCCTCTCCCCATTCCTTTTCTAATCGCCCCGGCCCCAACCCATCACCGCTCCGCCCTACCCCACTGGTTCCAAACCCGTTCCCAAACCTACACAACACTGCTCCGAAAACCCGTACAACCCACTTTTATTATTATTATTATTCAGGACGATTTATTCGACGCCGTACGCATAGCTAAGGCTAAAGTCAAAGGCGTCTAACAACCAAAAGAAACTTTAAACAGGTGTGTCTTCATGTTCTTCAAAAACGCTCCTGGCGAAGTCTCCATGGTGACCACCCTTGGCAGGGTGTTCCACAGGATTGGGTTGCCTCTCCGAAAGGATCTGTCCCCGAGGGCAGGAGTCCTGGCCGGAGGGGGACAAGCAGCGGATTGCGATTCCTCGACCGAAGCTGGGAACGGTATTGTACTGACGGAGCAGGTTGAATCAAGTCACGAAGATAGGTAGGACAGTGCGGATCATAAAGTGCCCGAAACGTGAGCCAGCACCGTTTCAACACAATGCGCTCCGGAATCTTCAGCCAATGGAGTTGATCTTTCAGTGGCTGTGAAACATGGGCATTCCATTTCAGACCGAATATTAGCCGCACGGCTTTGTTAATCACAGATTGGAGGGAGTTCAGTCTCGTCGTAGGCAGACCCAATAAAACACTATTGCAATAGTCAATGCGCGACAGGACCAGTGCACGGACCAAACTGATGGTATCAGGTATAGGGAGATATCGGCGGATGGTTTTTAGTCTTCTCAGATGGAAGAATCCCAGCTTGGAGACATTGGCGATATGCCCCGAGAACGAGAGAGTCTCATCAATCAGTACCCCCAGAAGCCGCAACTCGGTTTTGGGGACTATTTCCATGCCGTCAGCCCAGACCGACTCACGTCGAATCAGGTGTTGGCCCCGCGGGCTACTAAACCAAAGCAGTTCCGTTTTGGTCGGGTTTAGCGCTAGCCGGTTTTCATCGGCCCACCGCCGAACCAAGGAGATACAGGTGGAGATGCGAAATATGGCCCCATCTATTTCAGATGGGAGACATGAAGTAAGCGCCTGCACATCGTCGGCATAGGCAAAAGGGGTAACCCCACACCCTTCAATGACACGACACACATGACACTTTCCTCCTCCCAAACCTCCCTTCCCTCTCCCAATGCCCTGCCCCCGTTATTATATATATATATATAAATTATATATATATATATATATATATATATATATATATACTCCTCCACTGTTGTTCCTAGAAGTACTTCTGCTCGCAACCTTGGTGTGATATTTGACTCTTCTCTCTCTTTTACTAGTCACATAAATTCAGTGTGCAAAATTTCTCATTATCATATTCGGGACATCTATCGCATCAGACATCTCCTCCCTAAGCCTGTTCTTATTCAGTTAGCCAATGCATTGGCATCTAATCGCCTAGATTATTGCAATTCCTTGCTTTTTTGGCATCACAAATTCAAATATGCAGAGACTCCAGAGAGTACAAAATTCCTTAGTTAGAGTCATATCCAAAACTCCAAGATTCGAACATATAACTCCAACAAGACAGTCCCTACATTGGCTTCCTATTAAATACCGAATTAATTATAAAATTTGTCTTTTGGTATTTAAAACCATATTATATAATTATTATTATATATTATTATTATATACTATTACAGTACCTTAAGATGCGACTAATCCCTCGACCTACTGCTCAATCCACTATAGGTATTCGGCAGGACTTTCATTTGTTGTTCCTTATTCTCGCACCGTCATTGGCACTAGATGTTTCTCAGTGTGTGGCCCTAAGCTTTGGAATGCATTACCAATAGCCTATCACTTCGTAAAACTAAAAATTTATCATCTTTTAGATCTGGTCTTAAAACTTACCTGTTTGACATGGCTTATCTCCCTTAGATTGCTCCCTCGCTGTTCTGACTGATCTTCCGGATTGACCTGGCTCTAATTCTATTTAGATTTGGTGCGCCATCGGCTGATGCCCTGGGCATTATGATAGTGACGTCATAGAAGTTTATTGATTGATTCCTAACCTCAATACCTATTTTTTTAAATTTAACCCTTCAAGTGGGGATTAAATTTTAAGAAGCCGTCACCGTACTGGAGATTTAATTTTTGGAAAAGCGTTCTTCAGAAATTATTGTTGTAACGTTTTAAATTTGCTATATCTCCGGCTATATAGGAGCTAAAAATATGAGGTTTGCACCATTGTTTAGATTTTTAATTCCTCTTTCTAACCGTCCGTGCAAAAAAAGAGTAGAGTGTCCACTTTACGACCTAAAATATCACCCTATCCCCAAAAACATTCAAAGCCCCCTAGCAAAAAAGTTTTAGCGGTAACCCCACTTTGGTCAGCGGCAAAGTTGTAAAGGGATGTCAGAGGAACAAAATAAACCAAAACGTTTGAAAATCGGTTGACATTTGGTATTGATCTATCATTTCTAACTCGATGACCCCACTCAAACTTGAACATAAGTATTGTCAGCGAATTTCGCGAACGTTTTGAATTCTGAGAAAGTTTACAAATTTTTTTGAATTTGCTATATCTCAGGCTATATAAGAGCTAAGAAGATGAGGTTTGGCACCATTGTTTAGCTTTTTTATTCCTCTTTCTAACCGTCCGTGCAAAACAAAAATGTCCAGCGTTCACGAGCTTTCCGACAATCAAGTGAGAATGAGGAGCAGGCTGTTGCTTGGCGTGCAAAAGCAGCACAGCAAAGAAGAGAATCAAGCACTGAATGTCGTTCGACACTGCCAAATCATTACAGTAACATTGACTATCAAGTTTTAGAAAATTCATGCGAATGGGCGTTAACTCGGTTGAAGGCAAAGGCGGCGAGTTAAGGACAATTAATTGCGCAAAATGGTATTGCATTTGCGCAAAATCGGGTGGTAAAACAGCCAATCTCTCCCGTCATTTTTGAGGGTAAACACCTAGTTAATAATACTTGCCCGAATAGTGCAGACAGGCTAGGGGATAGGTATTCAGTAGATGGCGCCAGACGTTAAGGGAAGAGAACGAAATTGAGCCAGTGAGTTTAGCACACCCTTCTTTGGCCAGCAGAAATCATTTTAATAGCGGTCCTAGCAATGGATCGAGGCCGATAGCTGAGGGCAGCGTGCGTGTGGAAAGAAAGGTCCGTATGGTATCTTAATATGGATAGGGCACCTTGAGCACCTTAAGGAGAGCACCCTACGTGGAAGGCACCGCGGATAAGGAGAGCACCTTAGGTGGAAAGCACTTGGAGATAAGGAGAGCACCTTAGGTGGAAAGCACCTGGAGACAAGGAGAGCACCTTAGGTGGAAGGCGCCAGGAGATAGGAAGGCACCTTTAGGGAGAGAACCCTGAAGTAAGGAAGCACCCTGAGGGCGGAGCACTCTAAGGTTAAGCACCATGAAGTCAGAGCACCTTGGAGTTCATAACACCCTAAGTAGAAGCACCCTAAGTGCGGTGCGGTGCTTGAGAGTTAAGTGCGCTGCGAGAGGTGCGGTGCTTGAGAGCTAAGTGCGGTGAGAGTCAGGTGCGGTGCTTGAGAGTTAGGTGCGGTGCAATAGGTGCGGAGCACTGAGAACTAGGAGCGGTGAAGTGCTCTAAGAACTAGGTGCGGTGCGTAGAGATATAAGGGCGCTGCGAGTTAAGAATATCGAGCGATAGGAAAGGAACGGTGCGCAAAAGAAACGATCAATAGACATAGTGCGCAGTGTGAGAGCCTATCATTCGTAACCAAAAAGCTAAGACGAATGGACACGTGCCTTAGAGTTGAGTCCTACCTAGGGTTGCCAGATCTCCCGTATTTTACGAGAGCTCTCGTATTTCAGCCCCAGTCTCCCGGACGGATGCCACGCGGGAAACCAAACCTCCCGTATTTGGCTAGGCTTCATTGAGACGCAGTTTAAAATCGAAAAAATACTACAAGTTTTCTGGCGTGATAAAACGACAAATAAAAGTAATTAGTACAGTTTAAAATAATATCAAACAATATAATAATAATAATAATAATAATAATAATAATAATAATAAATAATATCAAACAAGATAGTAGAGACTCTGAGGCAGGCAGCAATGCCCTCTGCTTCTTACTTACTTTAACGGCAGGAATAGAAACTTAGTGCTCGTTAGGAGGTCTATGATAACACTGGTTTACATCAAATTTATTGTCTAAGTTTTCTCAACCGATGTAGGACAATTTCGATGTCCTAAATTCAAATATAACATTGGTTTTGCTCAATCAGGTCAAATTTTCTATATATCGCTACATGATGATTTTTCATGTATGCATGTATTTTCCGTCTACGTCAGTGTCTCGCAAACTGTGTGCCGCGGCACACTAGTGTGCCGCTAGAGATTCCAGCTGTGCCGTGAAAGAATTTCAGAATTTTACTATTATTTTAAATTTTTTGTTCCCTTCCTACAAATTTTGCCGGATGAGCAAGTGTAAAAATGGCGTCATATATAGAACCTCACACCAGCCTGCGGCACAGCCTACAATACAATATATCGGACATCCATTTTTTTATATAACGTTGCGCGCGCAACGATACAACTGCCAGAAATTAACGTCTTTCGTTGACGTCACCGTCCTTGCGACCTTTACAATGTAAAAACAACAGCGTCTGAGCGCGCAAGGATACATTTGACCCAATTACCGTTTTGAAATTATTACATTGCATGTGTTGAGATGTTTCAATAGTAGGGTAACTATAAGTATAGTAACAGTTGAATTTGATGCTTTTACCGAGATTTAGCCCTATGAAATTTGAAATGGATAAATTTTTGGCAAGATCTGAGAAAATGCAAGGTGAAAACGACACTAAGGAAAACAACGGCGAGAATCTACAGTCTATGAACGTTACTTTCGCGTTTGTTACATCTACATATCAATATATGTGACAGCAGACCCGGCAGTTCCTTAATAAAGAACACTCAATTTAATAAATTGTTGGTTGGTTTTGTAATTTTATGAAGAATGTGCCGTGAAAAAAATGTGTTCTGTTTAGTGTGCCGCGAGGTAAAAAGTTTGCGAGACACTGGTCTACGTCATGCAGATTTCATTATAATGAAATGGTCAAGAAACAGTATGTTGCCTGCAAAGTAAGACCTGTTCTTGAGTAAATTTGGTGCCCTGATTCCAAAAATGTTATCCGTTTTGCCCCATCAGCTCTAGTTTTTGAGATACGGGGCTTAGTCGTTCTTGTATTTTGGTTCTACTAATAATACGTTAAACGCAGAATCCTTAATCAATTCAAATTCTATCATTGAACATTAAAAATCTTCAAAGCAACAACTATTACATATTTAAATACAACTATATTAATTACTGATTTAGTTGTCAAACACTTTGTCACACTAGAAATAAGAACAAAATGGCATTCAAGCATTTAACATGCAATTGTATTTCTAAATGTGCCCTGAAGATTTGTTGATGCTCCTTCATCCACAATTACCTCAAAACAGTTTTCATGAATCGTGCTTATCTAATTAAATAATATAATTGATTATACTGCACATATTTCAATTCATTTCTTCGGGAAATGTAAGACCTTTAATGTTATTAGCAAAGACCTTTAGTTGAGAGCAATCAAGAGCTACATAAAGCAAATATATACATTTATCATGCACTTTCAATATAGGATATATCCAAAAAAACTAGAGCTGATAGGGAAAATCTGATGTCATATTTGGAATCAGCACCCTAAATATACAGTATATCAAGAAACAGGTCTTACTTCTAGGGAAACATGGCAACACAAATTTTTATTGTTACCCTGTGATATAGGCAATTATCACGCACTTCCAGTCTAAAATATATGGCCGAATATCAAAAACTAGAGCTGATAGAAAAAATCTGGTGCCATATTTGGAATCAGTACCCTAAATATACCCAAAAATAAGTCTAACTTCTGAGACAACAGACAAAATTTTTTGTGGGGTTGCCCTCTAATGTTACAAAATGCAATCGATTTAGTTATAAGACTAGATTTTTAAAAATCAAATTAGCAAAAAAACCTGACCTGATCCAAAGAAACCAGTGTCATTTTCAGTTTCAGCAGTACCAAATTGTCATAAATCAGTTGAAAAAAGTCAGACAATTTTCAAAAAAAAATTTTTGTAAACCTGTGTAATAGTATTATTATAACTTGTTTGTAATATTGATTCACTAGAATCACTATATGCAGATGATGCGGTGCATTTGAAATAGGGATGTGCGGGTATACCCGTACCCGCGGGTATACCCTACCCGTACCCGTACCCGCGGGTACGGGTAGGGTAGGGTACACATTTTACGGGTACGGGTCGGGTACGGGTACAGCGCTACGGGTATAGCGGCTACGGGTACGGGTATACCCGTTTTACCCGAAAAGTTATAGGCCTATTTTCATTTCTCACTACTATAGCAAATTAGCAATGCAGTAATAGAAAAATAATATTGAGTAAAGTGTATTAGTATAACTTGTACATCGCGTTCAGTTTGTCAGACAGCATGCATTTTACTTACTGAAAACATAAAGGAAATACAGATGACGTAATCTGACATCATCAGTAATAAATCTATAATGGCGTCCTCTGACTCCTCCAAGGACTCCTCGACCGAGAAAAGTTCTTCTGGTAAAGTGTTGTGGTTTAACTTGAGCTCTAATGCCTGCTCATAGATAAATGATATCTACTAAATATTTTAAACAAGCCCATTCATGTCGGCTTAGGCTAGCTGACTGATTATCCTGATTCCTAATTACTACTGTAGATCTGTCCTAATCTAAACATGCGTGCTATTTACAATGAATAGTTATCCCAATTTCGTAGCCCCTATTTCACTGTTGCCTCTCTATAGTCTCTAGGAACGGATACGGGTTCACGGGTCCATGTACAGGTCCTTGTAGTACTTGTACCCGTAAACGCACCCGCGGGTACGGGTCCAAAATTCCAAATCCAAAAACTCCAAATTCCAACCAAAGTCGGTTACGGGTACGGGTACGGGTACACAGCTTACGGGTACGGGTCGGGTAGGGTATAGCGCTAGCGGGTACGGGTAGGGTAGGGTAAAAAAGTTTTTCCACCGGTACGGGTAGGGTATGCATTTTGCTGTACCCGCACATCTCTAATTTGAAAGTGATGTTTATTGCTTCTTTGTAGTCTATACTCTAAAGCAGTGACATAGCCGAGGGGGGTTAACACTCCTTGGCTGTCACAAAAAATGTTAATTGTTTCACGCATTTTTATTCTCGGATTGCGGATTTGTCGATCAAACCCCCGCCCCTTGAGGTTGCCGGAGTAAAAAATTCTTAACAACGGTAATAATTCAAGAACTTTAAGAAATAATGTAGTTAACTAGGGCGATGACCTTGTTTGCTTGTCAACCCTAGCGACGAAAAAAGAGGAAAGAAAGGTGTCGGTATTAGCGGACGAACTTTTTTTGCTTGTCGAGATTTTTTCACAGTTTTTCACAGTTGACCATGACCAAAACAAAAAAACTCCCTTCCGTCAATCCTGGTTACGCCACGGCTGTATAGTAGGCCTACTGTAGAATAGTATAGCTCTAGCCATAATAATTCACAATGACCTGGACCGTGGAGTGTAAATAAGTAAGTAAGTAAGTAACATCTCGTAGATTTCTATAGCGCCTAGGAAGGCAGCACAACAGTAGCTGCTTATTCTTAGGCGCTAAGAGTGGGCGCATTGGTCGCGGTAACAATCTCCCGTATTTTGGCTTTGGCTACCTGACAACCTTAGTCCTACCTCTTGTAGCAGACCGGGCAGAGCCATCTTAAGCTTAGGAGGCCTAGGGACCTCGAGCACCCGGTTCGCCACAGTACCAAGAGGGCAGGCAGAGGCGTCATTTGGGTGGGGGTTGGGAGGGCCGTGGCCCCGCAAGGAAATGAAAATATTAATTTATAATGTATTAATATGCAAAAAAATTGCAAAAATTGCCAAAAAATAAAAAAATTGCAAAAATTGCCAAAAAATAAAAAAATTGCAAATTTTCCAACACTTGCCCTAAAATTAGTCAAAATTAGAACAAAAATTGCCTAAAATTGCAAAAAATGCTTAAAATTTGTGAAAAATTTGCAAAAAATTTTCTCGGCCTTCCAAGAAAAGTGTGAAATGATGCCACTGAGGGCAGGGCGCAAACATGACCTGTGTTCTCGTGTCCTGACATGGGAATTTTTTCGAAGGTCGTGTCCCTATGGGTGTGGACACGGGTGTGTTCTTATTAGCTATTTCACTGCACTACGTTGATACAACAAAATTGTAAAATATTATCGATTCTCACAAATTCACGCAGCTGCTTTTCGTTAAGTTAAGTTAATAACAAATCCATACCTGATAACTTTCCAATGATATTTCCTGCATTTTGTAGAGCATTGTGATCTGTGGCAATGAATTCAAAATCAAATGGTTTACTTGGTGTTCTCAAATATTCATCGGTTTCTTTGCTTAATTCATTGGCTCTTGAGATCAAACTAACTACACTGCCACAGACTTCACTCGGAGATCCTTTAGATTTCAATTCAGTGCAATATGTCAGAAAACTCTCCTGAACTGTCAGCTTTCTTTCAATTTCTTCAATTTCTGCATCCATTTTCTTCTCCTGATGTCGTTTTCGCAACGAAAGTTCATTCAATAGCTCTTCCGTATGTTGATCGATTAAAGCTTTTAGTTCCTGATTTTTCTTTCCAATGGCACTCTCTGTTTCCAAGACTTTTTCCAGCAAATCTTCCTTCATTTTTTCCAATTGACATTTCCTCCACAACATCTTATCTTTACTGTCATTCATTTCTGTGAAACCTTGCTCAATTCTTTGACGAAATTGCTTATCAACTGTTTTCACATCTTTGCATTTGTGTGTTTGATGTTCCTCAACAAAGCATGAGACGCAAACAACTGCCTTGCAATCGAAACAATAGTAGTCCAACACTTTATCTGAATGTCTCACACATTTTCTGATTGGAAACATATTTCTGATCTCTTCTTCGTTAACCTCGATGTTTATTTCAACAATTTTGTGGTCTTTTGTAGATTTGAGAGCTCTAGGCCTATGTATCTTTGAGCATCGGATACAATAATTTTCGCGGCAATTAAAACATCTCATAACGGCTTCCGGAACATCTTGGACTTCTTCGTCCACGCTGCACGTTTCACAAGGTTTGGATTTATTTTCTATATAAAATGCGTTTGCTACCTCCATAAGACTTTCGATGAAGAAATTTCTCTGAAGTCCTTTCATTCCATCTGCAGGGATCGAAAACTCATTCCTACATAATGGACACGGTAAGACATCTCCAGGTTTCTTCCCACTCTTCATATGGATGTCTTCGAAGCATTTTAGACAGGCGGTGTGGAAGCATGGCAACATTCTTGGATCTATGTAGGTCGTCAAGCAGATGCAACATTCTGACAACGCACGAAGTCGTTTCATCGCTTCATTTCCAGTTGACGCCATTTTGACAGTTGCTGCTGAGATCTGTTATTAACTAAATCATAAAGGTTAACAGGGGTTTGCACTTAGATATTTCAATTTTTATGCAACACGTTTTACCTGACAAAAACAAACACTTTACCTTACGGTATACACGATGAAATTATGTTGCCCTTTAATATATGCATGAAACATTGCGTTCGCTGTCACTTAAGTCAGAAATGCCTTTCTAATAAAATACAAGCAAATCTTACCTTTATATTGCCTGTGTTTCGATTTGCTTTGCAGTTTTCACCTACGAAATATATTTACTTAGTTTCTTATACTCTATTCCACTTTCGGTTTCAACCTATATATAGCTTGCAGCAAGAAAATTACCTGTTTTGGAAGCTTATCTATAGACTTCAAATTACGAGCGATATTTTGAGCGGGAATTTTGTGGCTTATTATAGTAAAAATACCTTTTAAACTAATTTAAGAGAATGAATTTCCTTTCACAGGTTTCGGTACACATTTTTCAATTTTTGGAAAGACTATCAATCTAACGAGTCATTGTATCACTTTATCAGTAGTTGGCAAGTTAGAATCAATTCGCGTTTCCTCGGTTTTTAGTGAAATTATATAAATTATGCTAATTATAATCTATAATTATAGTCTTTTTCTTCGGCTTCCCGGCAGTGAGTTGGGAGGGGCGACAGGGAGTGACGTTGGTAAAACCGACGTTTTACTTCGATGTCATTGACAATCATCTTGACTATTGTAACAGCTGCAACTAACCTTTGCGATCGAAGCACTCATAGGCTGTTGTGAAATGCGTCGAAATCTTGATTTGCTGATAGTAGGCCCTATCAGATCGAACGAAGGAGGGAATAGAGTTAACAGAGAGATGGGGATTTCGAAGAAAGTGCGGTGATTTCCACACATGGTGATCGAAAACTTTCCTCTAACAGCCACTTTTATTACCATTTTATCGGATTTCGTCAAACGCTTAAGCATTTTGCCAATGTGTTGGAAAATTATTTAACTTAAAGCACTACGCATACGCTATTAGCTCTTTAGTTATTTCATATTCTGCGCCGCTGAACATGTCAGTACCCTAGCATTGAACCAAAAAGTTGTTCTATAGGTCTAGACCGGTTAGGCCATGGCATACCCAACACGCTGCCTGGCATACCCGATAAATTACATGACCCACCTGTAGTTGGCCAACCTTCAAAACTGCGTTGTGTGCTATGGCAATTAGTGCATATGGCCTACGTACGGAAGTAGTCGCATATAGACGCCATCGAGGGCAGTTGTACGGCCAATCAATCTGAGTCCCCAACAACTCATTCGATACCTTCTTTTCCATTCAAAGGTTGACTCTAAATAAATCTAGAATATAATAAAAGGCATTCGGTCTTATTTGCATTTAATTTTTGGAATAAGTGACTGCGCGTTCTGGTCGCTAACACTTTTAGTTCAACGATTTCGATTACTTATCACAGTACAATGATATTATATATATATATATATATCTATATATGGGCACTGTAGATGCATATTATGTTGTGCTATTGCAATATAATCACAGAATTTGAGGCGGGAGATTAACCTTCTGAACCTTGACACCATGGCACGGTCCAAGCTTGGCCGACACAGCATCTACTTAATATAAAATTCCTGGAACCGCCCTGCCTGCAATTATTTGGCCTACACGATGTCCGCCCAAATTTCCTCTTGATATCTATTCACTTTTGTCCTTCCCACCAATATTTATATCCTTACCTCTTTTTCTATTTTTTAAATTAAACAAATCTAATTTCCCTCGCGAGCCCCTTTGCAACATATCGCCCGCCCCTAAAAGTACTCGTACCACTAGTAAGGAACCTCTGGACAAAAGGTTATTCCGAAACGAAAAGCCTAATTTTCTAATCTTCCATTCCGCATAAGATTTCGTTTTCTATTTATTTCCTATTTCCCGATACCCATCTAGTCAATGTCGATCCGGTTCTTACAATATCGAGTCCTTGTACAACCGATGCTTAACTCATATGGACAGCACTGGAGTAGAGTGTCCCAAAGTGTTTTCCTCTGAACCCCAATGTTACTTGAATGAGGAACACGGGCTCCGCTGTAAACTGCAAATTGTTTATCCAGTCTTTAGGCTATTCTATGCATAAGCAAGTTCAGAGCAGTTTTGTAGATCGTTAGTGTAAAAATGAAATGACAATTTCTCAATTTGTCGAAAACGAGTTACTGTATAGTTGAAATATGTTTGGTCAATCGTCCTATCAGGAACTTGCCAGATGTCCGGTTTTTAACCGGACTGTCCGGTGTTTTGCCTATTTGTCAGATGAAAAAGGTGAGGCTATACCGGACACACATGTGTATTTTTTGCAGGCTGCCAAACTACAAGTCAATCCCACTGTGCAGTCAAAGCTACAGATTGTTTCTGCACTTAACGGCAGTTCCTAGAGTACTACTGTATTGTGCCTTTCTTTGAAATCAAGTGTACTGCACATTCTGTTTTATCAATAACTATAACTAACTATAACTAAAACTTGACTAACTGTAACTAAAACGTTCTCAAGTTATATTTAGTTAACTATAACTGTAACTGTAGCTAAAACTATATACAAGAACTATAACTAATAGTAAATAAAACTAGGTTGGCATTAACTAATTATAACTGTAACTAAAACCAAACGAATAACTAAAATAACACTACTTGGTATGATCTATAACAAAGCAAAATCTGTTTAACCGCAAGATTTGCATCCAGCCGACTGACGCTCGATCAACTGAGATTACGAGTCACTGTAGAACAGCGTTGTCAATGTCCAACCGTCATGCTACTGCAGGCCGCACAAATATGTTTAGACCCTTGGCGGGCCAAGAAAGTTGTAGCACTTAACCCCTTAACCGTGTATTTAACTGTAACTCAATGTAAAATGGACGGATATATCCGGGATCCCCAGTTAAGGGGTTAATATGGCATAATTATGATTATATTTATGGCATGCCATACAGTGGCGATGGGACAGGGGAGCGAACCGCCCCAGGAGGCATTTGCTCTAGGGGCGGCATTTCGGCATTTTCGAAAAGACTTTTTTGACTGAGACTTAGACTTTTTGGAGGTAGGAATTTACGATTAGCTTTTTTGTTTGTCAACATTTTAGACAGAAAGTTGTGTGATGCTTTTTTCGGAGGCTGCACTTTTTATTTTCACCCCAGGCGGCACTATGCCTCGCTACGCCACTGATGCCATATAAAACTGTTATAAAATAGGACTATATAAGACTAGTATAAGACTAAGTGTCTTACTATATAAGACTAGTATAAGACTAAGTGTCTTCCATTGCTTCTTTTATTAGAAATTCTGTATATAGGTTGAATAATATGGGAGACAAAATGCAGCCTTGTCTAGCTTTTCGTTTAATTCTAATTTTGTCCGTTTCTTCATTTTGTAGTCTCACTGTACCAAACTGGTTATAGTATAAATTGACCAGTAGCCTTGTTTCTATAGTTGGTATTTCTGCCCATTTCAGTATCTCTATTAGTTTTGTGTGATTCACCATATCAACAGCCTTTTTGTAATCGATAAAACATATGTGCATATTTTTCCAATTCTTTGTGTATTTTCGCACATGAGTCTTATTTGCCAAATGGCGTCTCTTGTTCCTTTATCTTTTCTGAAGCCCAGATGACTTGCCGACAGTAATCTTTCCATTATGGGTGTGATGCTGATTTTTATTATATATAATAGGATTTTGGACATGTGTGAAATCAGGCTTATGGTTCTGCAGTCTTCGCATTCTTGGGCTTTATTTTTCTTGGGAATTGATATGATTATACATTTAAGAAAATCTTCAGGTATTTTTTCTGTTTTGTATATTAAATTTATTAGTTTGGTAGTTGCTTTCAGTCCTTCATTTCCTAGGTTTTGTATCAGTTCTGCACATATCCCATCGTCTCCTGATGCTTTGTACTTTGGTAACTTCTGTATTACTTGCCTTACTTCTTCTTCAGTTATTAATGGACTCTCTTGTTTCTAGTCCGTTTCTGCGGTCTGCTCTCTGATGTCCTGTTTTTGCTCACATCACCGACAAACAGCTGAGTATAGGCTCCAGGCAGTTCAGAACACTGCTGCGCGCATTATCACTGGATCGACCAGGAGACAGCATATAACTCCGATGCTCAAAGAACTCCACTGGTTGCCGGTCAATAAGCGCGTAACATTTAAAATCATGTCCATAGTAGATAAATGCCTAAGGGGAGAAGCCCCTGGTCACCTGGAAAAGGACTGTCTTCTTCTTCGAGAGCACCATCGACCCATCCAGACGCGCTCACACCATACGCGAGTCCTAAGTGCGACACACTGTTACAAAACTTCTGTAAATTTGACAGAACTGTTCTGGCAGCCTTGTGACAGGAAGCAGGATGGGATAAAGCGTACTTTGCAACAGCTGTGTCTACGGCCACTGCCGTCAAAGGAAGAAACAGGTAAGCCCAGTCTCTCACCATCGCCCTTGCCAGCCCCCGCGTATCGTCCTTTCCTCCATTCATCGCTCTCACCGTGGCTGCTAGGCTGCCTGACATGGCAGCCTAGCAGCCACGGTGAGAAGGCCCACGATGAGAAGTTCATGGCCCGTCGATTCTTCCGTCCTCCGCCCACATTCATCGTTGCAGTCCCACCTGCAGTGCCGGATTACCCATTAGGCAGAGTAGGCAACTGCCTGTGGGGACTACGCGACTTTTAGGGGCTCCACAAGACAGTGACGAAAGACATTTTTACTTACTTATTAAACGATTGAAAGCGACTGGGCACTGGCGTTCTAGTAGTCATTAGGGGCCTGGCCTCTGGGGCCCAAAAAGTTTGACTGCCTATGGGCCTCCACGGTGCTTAATCCGGCACTGCCCACCTGCCTCGATCTGTCGCTGTCACCGTTCTACCAGCCTCGCTCCCGGTCTTGTCTGCCGTCGCTTCGATCGCGCGTCAGTCCTGTCCGTCTCGACCACCAAAGACGCGTCGATCGGTCTTCCGTCGCTATCGGTCTTCATCGACACCATCAGCCCCCCGTCCGGTCCTCTGCCGCTGTCCGTCAACTCGCTTCGCCTCTCGTCAGCGTCGCTTCATCGGTTGCAGCGCAGTGTTTATTCTAGCCCCCTTGACATTGGGGGGATTTTGAAATGTTTGGGGGACAAGGTTTGAGTTCCACACGTTTGGGGGGGATTACCATTCTCCCAGCCAACATAAAATTTTTTTTGGGGGGGGAATTTTCAAACTTGGGGGGAATTCCCCAAGAAGGCCTAGAATAAACACTGGTTGCAGCGTTTGGCGCCGTCGTCTCCAGTAGCTGCGCGCAGCGGACTAAATTTAGTAGCGTCGTTGCCCGAGTGCTCAGCGTTCGCTGGTTTGATAGGAGTTGCTGGTCTTGGGGCGTCCAACTCCCGTTCTTAGACGGTAGAATTTTTGCTAGCTGAGGGACCGATTGATCTCTCGCGGACTTATAGTCACTGGTTTCTATAGTTCGTCTCACGGTCTTGGGCAGCACTGCGATTTCTAATCGCCTTTCCTAAGACTTGAAGTTGCCGTCATGAAATCACCTCTACTGTATTAAAAGGGTTATTTTTAGTCGGGGAAACTTAACGCAGTCTTCGTCGGTTTTACAGGAATTAAAACATAATAATAATAATCATAATCATAATCATCATCATCATCATCATCATCATCAAAAAAGTCAAAGTCAAAGCTAGTCCTTCCCGAGCTTCGGCTCATAGGGCGGCGCTGACCTCCGTTGCTATGGCCCTAATAATGAAAAATAATGATTTTTAATTAAATTTAGTACACGTTTACATTATTAATAAACGCTAATTAATTAGATTAAATTATTAACTAGCAAGTTATACAGTTAAGCAACATTTAATAACGATAGAAAATACTTAGCCTAATAATAATACTCTCGCTATCTGTCGCACGTGGTCGCAGGTCAAGTATGTCACAGTTCGCTCGATTTACTTTTAATTCCTATTTACTGTTAATTTCGTTTGGATAATGCTGAAGCATTTTATCTATCACCGTTAAACTGACAGGGGATCCCCTTATTACCTAGCGGTTAAGCAAATCTTATTATTTTATAAAGTATTCTGAATGTCTAAAACGGGTGTTTGGCGCGAGAACCATAGTTACATTCTATATATTTTATAATGGTTTTCTTTAACAATTGAACATACAAAATTGGCAACTCTACTTATATTCATCAGAAATCTGAAAATATTTGCTCAAAGCTAGGAATTGCTTTCACAGGCAATCCCTAGCTTCAAATACAAAACAAACTGTAAATGTACCAATTGTCAAGCATGTGGAGCAATAACATACGAGAGTTACGAGTTACGAGAGTGTTAATGGAAAAACTAAGCAACATTGTTCAACATGCCCTATTTTCTTTACGTATATAAATTACTCGGGATACGACGAGATGAAGGCGTTAACAATGACAAGTACAACCAACTGTAGGTTAATGAAAATTATATCTAGAGGAATTTCGGAGAGGGCAAAGTGAAAAGATAAAATGTTTCTCTTAAACATCAACTGAAAAGAGGATATTTTCTTTTATTACGACATTCTTTTCTATTCTACATTGAAATTATAATATTATTTCAGATTTATTAAGTACTAGGTGTTTACCCGTCAAAAATGACGGGGGAGATTGGCTGTTTTACCACCCTTTTTTGCGCAAATGCAATAGAATTTTGCGCAATTAATTGTCCTTAACTCGCCGCCTTTTCCTTCAATCGAGTTAACGCCCATTCGCATGAATTTTCTGAAACTTGATAGTCAACTATATAGTGTAATGATTTGGCAGTGTCGAACGACATGCAGTGCTTGATTCTCTTGTTTGCTGTGCTGCTTTTGCACGCCAAGCAACAGCCTGCTCCTCTTTCTCACTTGATTGTCGGAAGGCTCGTGAACGCTGGACTTTTTTTGTTTTGCACGGACGGTTAGAAAGAGGAATAAACAAGCTAAACAATGGTGCAAACCTCATCTTCTTAGTTCTTATATAGCCTGAGATATAGCAAATTCAAAAATAGGAAACTTTCTCAGAATTCAAAACTTTCGCGAAATTCACCGATAATACTTACTGTATGTTCAAACATTGGGGTCATCGGGTTAGAATTGATAGATCTTTGCCAAATGTCAACCGATTTTCAACCGTTTTGGTTTATTTTGTTCCTCTGACATCCCTTTAGAACTTTGCCGCTGACCAAAGTGGGGTTACCGCAGAAAATATTTAGCTAGGGGCTTTAAAATTGTTTGGGGAGAGGATGATATTTTAGGCCGTAAAGTGGACTCTACCCCCAATTTTTTTGTTTTGCACGGACGGTTAGAAAGAGGAATTAAAAATCTAAACAATGGTGCAAACCTCATCTTTTTAGCTCCTATATAACCTGAGATATAGCAAATTTAAAACATTACAGCAATAATTTCTGTAGAACGCTTTTCCAAAAATTAAATCCCCAGTACGGTGACGGCTTCTGAAAATTTAATCCCCACTTGAAGGGTTAAATTTAAAAAAATAGGTATTGAGGTTATGAAGGAGTAAATATATATAATAACGGGGGCTGGGCATTAGGAGAGGGAAGAGAGGTTTGCGAGGAGGAAAGTGGGTTGTACGGGTTTTCGGAGTAGCGTTGTGTAGGTTTGGGAACGGGGTTTGGCGCCGATGGGGTAGGGTGGAGCGGTGATCGGTTGGGGCCAGGGCGATTGGGAAAAAGATGGGAGAGGGAATGGGGGTTGGAAAAGGATGGAGAGAGGGAAGGGGAACGGAGGTTTGGGGCCTGTTGGTTAGAGCGCTGCGGGTATGGGTTGGGGCCTGAGGCGATTGGGAGAGGAATGGGGAGAGGGAAGGGAACGGGGGTTTGGAGCCTGTTGGGTAGGGCGCTGCGGGTATGGGTTGGGGCCTGGGCGGGAATGTGTTGGGGCCGAGGCGATTGGGAGAGGGATGGGGAAATGGAAGGGGTTTGGATAGGGATGGGGAGAGGGAAGGGGAACGTGGGTTTGGGGCTGTGGGGTATGGCGGGCAGGGATGGGTTGGGGCCGGAAAGGGGATGGGTTGGGGCCGGGGCGATTGGGAGAGGGATGGGAAGAGGGAAGAGGAACGGGGATTTGAGCTGCAATTAAGACGCTTCGTTAAACGCTGCGTTTTTTAGACAGTTTTGATTAAACAATTTCGTTGTTATGGCAACAGCGTCTTGCAAAATCTGCCATGTATCCGTCGGACAGACCGGACATCGAGAATTATATAAGACTAGGTGTTTACCCGTCAAAAATGACGGGGGAGATTGGCTGTTTTACCACCCGATTTTGCGCAAATGCAATAGAAATTTGCGCAATTATTTGTCCTTAACTCGCCGCCTTTGCCTTCAACCGAGTTAACGCCCATTCGTATGAATTTTCTTGATAGTCAACGTAAGTGTAATGATTTGGCAGTGTCGAACGACACGCAGTGCTTGATTCTCTTGTTTGCTGTGCTGCTTTTTCACGCCCAGCAAACAGCCTGCTACTCATTCTCTCTTGATTGTCGCAATTCTCGTAAACGCTGAACTTTTTGCAAAGACGGTTAGAAAGAGGAATAAAAAAGCTAAACAATGGTGCAAACCTCATCTTCTTAGCTCTTATATAGCCTGTGATATAGCAAATTCAAAACAATTAGAAAACTTTCTCAGAATTCAAAACTTTCGCGAAATTCACTGATAATACTTATGTTCAAACATTGGGGTCATCGGGTTAGAATTGATAGATCTTTACCAAATGTCAACCGATTTTCAAATTTTTTGGCTTATTTTGTTCCTCTGACATCCCTTTATAACTTTGCCGCTGACCAAAGTGGGGTTACCGCTGAAACTTTTTTGCTAGGGGGCTTTGAAATTTTCTCGGGGAGAGGGTGATATTTTAGGTCGTAAAGTGGACTCTACCTCCATATTTTTTTACTTTGCGCGGACGGTTAGAAAGAGGAATAAACAATCTAAACAATGGTGCAACCTTCATCTTGTTAGCTTCTATATAGCCAGAGATACAGCAAATTTAAAACGTTACAGCAATCATTTCGGAAGAACGCTTTTCCAAAAATTAAATCCCCAGTACGGTGACGGCGTCTGAAAATGTAATCCCCACTTGAAGGGTTACATTTTAAAAATAGGTATTGAAGTTAGGAAGGGGTAAATACATATAGTAACGGGGGCAGGGCATAGGGAGAGGGGAGAAAGGTTTGGGAAGAGGAAAGTGGGTTGTACGGGTTTTAGGGGCAGCGTTTTGTAGGTTTGGGAACGGAGTTTGGGGCCGGTGGGGTAGGGCGGAGCGGTGATGGGTTGGGGCCGGGGCGATTGGGAAAGAGATGGGGAGATGGAATGGGTGTTGGGAGAAGGATGGGGATGGGGATAGGGGAAGAGGAACGGGGGTTTGTGGCCTGTGGGGTAGGGCGGGGCGGGTATGGGTTGGGGCCTGGGGCGATTGGGAGAGAGATGGGGAGTGGGAAGAGGGTTGGGAGAGGGATGGGGAGAGAGAAGATGAACGGAAGTTTGGGGCCTGTGGGGTGGGGTGGGGCGGGTATGGGTTGGGGCATGGGGCGATTGGGAGAGGGAAGGAGAGGAAAGGGGACGGGGTTTGGGGGCCTGTTGGGTAAGGCGGGGCTGGGATGGGATGGGTTGGGGTCGGGGCGGGAATGGGTTGGTGCTGGGGCGATTGGGAGAGGGATGGGAGAGGGAAGGGGAGCGGGTGTTTAAGCTGCAATTAGGACGCTTCGTTAAACGCTCCATTGAGAATACAGTTTTTGATTAAACAATATTTCGTTGCTAATGGCAACAGCGTCTTGCAAAATCTGCCGTGTATCGTGACCGACAGACAGATTCGCCGGACATCGAGAATTATATAATAAGATTTCCATAAGTTTTCCGTTCTACATTCTCGTTTTCAATTAATCTCGTTAACTAGTTTTCAATTCGTTTCTGCGGCCTATCCTTTTACACAGAGTATTGTAATTTTCCCAAGACTAATACGAATTTAGAGTTAGTTGGTAATTTCGTGTAATGTCTCCATTCAATCAGTTCGTCGTTCAAGATATTCGCAAATGGAATCCATTTGACGTCGTCATTCTTAGCTCCGCATCCGATGACAAATAATTTTCCATCATTAACAATCACACCCGTAAAGACGTTTTCCAACTTGAATTTACCTCTCACACTCCATGTTTGTGTGACAAAATCGTATATAAAGCAGTCACTGCTATTCATTAAAATAACGGAATTTTTCCACAATACACCACGGAGCCAAGCTTCTGCTCTGGGCATTTTCTGTGTGAGCAAAGTGCAAGTATTTAACTTTGTATCATACACTTGCACAGTGCTGACCTTTTCATCATGGGCGTTAAATCCACCACAGATATAGAGTGAAGCCTTAACTGGCACACAATTGCCAGAATTTGTAACAGCGTAGGCCAGTTTTCCAACCTTAGAACACCTGTCATCATATGTATTGTATGTTTCGACATAATTAAGTTGCTCCCAACGAGAACTCAACCATCCACCGCATATATACAAAACATGATCAACAAACGCTACGCTGTGAAATTGTCTGCCTTGAATCAAAGAAGCACATTTGCTCCATTTAGAAGATGAAGCATCTAATTTCCAAATATTTTCATTGTTGTCTCCCAATCCACACACGAATATTGAATTGCGATAGACAGCTGCTGCTGCTGCTGCTAGTACTCCAAATCCAAATTTATCAGGTAATGGCTCAATGGCAGTAACATCATCCGGTCGATTTAAGTTCATTATAATAGTGGTTTCGCCATTTGCCATGACAACGGCGCATCGATTGAATTCTTTCGTTGATTCTACAAGAAAAGAGCAGTGACAATACGATACTTCCGAATGAAAGATGCTCTCGGAACTCCTGAGATAATCAGAATAATAACAGCGGACTAGGAATGACACGTGTGAATGCTCTCTCAACAATTCTATCGGAATTCAAAAATCAACTTCCATTGTCATCGTAAATGTAGATAAATCAACCACGCGAAAGACATGAATGCTAAGGATGCAAAAGGAAAGCCACGGCTATAAATTCAACAGGTTGAGTCACTCGTCTCAATTTCTTGGCTATTCGATTGCTTTGCAGGCCTATTGGAATAGACATCCAAGACTCTTTTTCTGTAAAGAAGAGTTGGCTCAAATGGTGTCTTTGCATGTGAAACATGTTTTGAAGAACAGCGAAAAATTTGAGTTGTAGGAAGATTTTGAGCTGGAAAAATTCTGCCATTTGAATTATGTAAAGAGAGCTGTGGACAGTGGCGTAGCCAAGAGGGTGGAGTTAATACCCTTGGCTGCCGAAGAAAATTTTTTTACATGCTCTTCCGTACATTTTTCATTTTCGGAAGCGATTTTAGGGGTCAAAATCCCCACTTGGCTTGTTACCGACCGACAAGATCTGTGTTACAGAAAGAATGTATAAGTGTCAGGAGGGTGACGACCTTTTTTGCTTGTCAGCTTCCTAAAAGGAAAAATTAAAAATTACATGAAGGAATTAATTATTGCCGATGACGTTTTTTAGCTTCTCAGCTCCTGTAAATATTACACGAGGTTATTTTTTGCTCGAAAATCCTGGCTACGCCACTGACTGTGGAAGATTTGATTTCTGAATTTGAGTCTTTCAAAGTTGCTCAGAAGAGATGGTGAATTTCGACTTTGGAGCAATAATTGCTTTTCAACAAAATATATTAACTCCTTCACCCCTGTCTTCCCTGTGGTCTCTTCCTTATACCCTGAGCTCTCGGGGAAGGTATGCAAGCGGTCGAGAGAGTTAATTTAAATGACAGCTATTTGCAGATAAATGGACCGTAACTCTAGTCTATAATACACCTTGATTCACATCTCTTTCAATTCATGATGACTCATGTCCAGCCTTAAATCAGGGGGGGCATACCTAGTCCGACATTTGTTTATGTTCTAATTATTCCGTGACCGGACACCTCAGCAAAAAGTGCATAGGGACAAGATAGCCAAAAAAACTACAATAACTATCAACAATTATATAACGCATGTGTAGTAATGTTGGTAATAAACGTTATAACATGAAGCAATTAATTAATTACGTAGCCAAATCTTACTATAATGGGAACGCTCTTCTGGGATTCTGACAGAATTGTATAAATCTATATACAAAGCCCATGTCCACAGCCATACGCACATGACCTTCTAAAAAATTACCCATGTTATGACACGAGGGACATGGAGGAGTGTGCGACACTGCTTTCTATGTGAATTGACTGATGTCTATGTGTGGTGAGCCATCGCCTGCTGGTACATCGCCTTATGAACTAATGTACAACTTCTTAACGTGAACTAGGCCCTACCAAGAAGGCAGGGAGCAAACATAACCAAGTGTCCTCGTATCCTGACACGGGTATATTTTTGCGAAGATCGTGTCCCTATTGGGGTGGACACGGATTGTCTTGTCTTGTCTTCAACCGTCTTCGCTCCGAAGATTGGTTGCATTATGAACTGTCATCTTCCAGATGTTACGATGTTCTGCTCTTCTTATAGCGTGCTCGATAGTGAGTCCTGTCCATTCTTTGATGCTGATGTGTCTTCCCACTTTTTTCTTAGCTTGCCTCTTTTTCGTGATCCAGGCATTGTGCCCTGCATTATATCCTTCTCCAGACATTCCTTCTTTGTTCGCATAATATGTCCCCAGTATTTTAGTTTAGTTTTCTTTTCTTTACTGTTTCCAGTAGGGTTCTTTGAACTCCTGCTTTATCCATTACCCACTCATTCGTCTTCTTTGCTTTCCAGGAAACTCTCATTATTTGTCTTAAACCTTTCATTCCGAATGCCTGTATGCGCCGTTCATCTTCCTTCATTATGGTCCAGCTTTCACAGCCATATGTGGCGACCGGCCACACCATTGATCTCAGTAACCGGACTTTTGTGCTCACAGGGATGTTGTGACTTTTCCATATTGTGTTTAATGATGTTCCCACCCAACGTCCTTTATTCAATCTGCTTCTTATGTCGGCTTTGCTTGAAGTGTCGTCTGATATGATGGACCCTAAATACGGGAAGGTGATGACCTGTTCCAATACTGTACTCTGAATTTTGATGTTGCAGCTCTTGTCTTTTGTTGCCATTACCTTGGTTTTATCAATATTAATCATCACGTTGTGTTTTTCTCAATTTATCCACCCTAGATACGGACACGGATGCTTTAGGCGATTTCTCTACATGTTGATAAAAATTAAAATTGTAAAAATTTTCGATTCTCAAAAATACCGCCAGCTGTTTTTCCTAATAAATTAATAATAAATCAATACCTGATAACTTTCCAATGATGTTTCCTGCAATTTGTACATTTTGTAGTGCATTGTGATCTGTGGCAATGAATTCAAAATCAAATTGTTTAATTGGTGCTCTCATAAATTCATCGGTTTCTTTCCCTAATTCGTTGGCTCTTGCGATCAAACTGTCCACACTGCCACAGACTTCACTCGGAGATCCTTTTGATTTCAATTCAGTGCCATATTCCACGAAACTCTCAATGACTGTCAGCTTTCTTTCAATTTCTTCGATTTTTGCATCCATTTTCTTCTCCTGATGTTGCTTTATCAATGAAAGTTCATTCAATAGCTCTTCCGTATGTTGATCGATCAAAGCTTTTAGTTGCTTACTTTTCTTTCTAATGACACTCTCTGTTTCCAAGACTTTTGCCAAGAAACCTCTCTTCTTTCTTTCCAAATCATATTTCCGTGACAATATATATTCCTTATGGTCATACATTTCTTTGAAACTCTGCTCAATTCTTTGACGAAATTTCTTATCAGTTGTTGTCACATCTTTGCATTTGTGTGTTTGATGTTCTTCAACAAAGCACGAGACGCAAACAACTGTCTTGCAATCGGAACAATAGTAGTCCAACGCTTTATCTGAATGTCTCACACATTTCCTGACTGGAAACATATTTCTGATCTCTTCTTCGCTAACCTGAATGTTTAACTCAACAATTTTGTGGTCCTTTGTGACTTTAAGATTCTTATGTATCTTTGAACATCGAGGACAATAATTTGCACAGCAATTCAGACATCTCATCGTGGCTTCTTTAACATCTTTGACTTCTTCATCTGCGCTGCACATTTCACAAGGTCTGGATTGATTTTCCAAATTGAACGCGTTTGTTACCTCCATAATACTTTTGACGAAGAAATTTCCCGGAAGTCCTTTCATTCCATCTGCAGGGATCGAAAACTCTTTCCTGCATAATGGACATGGTAAGCCGTCTCCAGGTTTCTTCCCATTCTTCAGCTGGATGTCTTCGAAGCATTTTAGACAGGCAGTGTGGAAGCATGGCAGCATTCTGGGATCTGTGTATGTCGTCAAACAGATGCAACATTCTGACAACGCACGAAGTCGTTTCATTGCTTCATTTCCAGATGACGCCATTTCGACGCAAACAATGATTTTTTATATCTAAATTTTTTTGAAAGAATATCAGCTAGAAGGTTAATGTGCACTTTAGTCTCTAGTCGGTAATTTCTAATGAATCTGCGTGGCTTCGATTTGGCTTCTAATGTAGGCATATGCCTTGAGAAAGAGCCAGGTCAAGGTGACCTACATACAATGAAGAGTCGGTTACCCATTGTGTGTCTAGGTATCTTAGTCAGGACTCAGTAGAGCTTCAGCACAACGCTTTCACGGTCCATTGACCCAAGCCCCAGTGTAGCTACTCAACAATAGTGCAGCCAACCACGAGGGGACACAGGGGCGTCGGCTCCTATTTGAGCCTCGACAGGGCTTGTGATTTTTTTGCTGTTGATGTTGGGGAGTGTCGATGTTTTCTCGCGTAAGTGTTATAGGCTAATATACGCCGTAGCATTAGTCTATTAACGACCAGCATTAATCTGGGTTTGACAGGATAACTATAGAACATCTATTGTATGCACACCCAATTGTATTATCTTGAACAGTATAACTTATTTGTTTAATCTAATGTTGAAAGCAGGATATGTGCCAGAAGGTTTTGGTAATGGTATCATGATCCCTTTGCTAAAAAATTGCACAGCAGACCCTACAAGGTGTGATAATTATAGGGGCATAACCCTGAGTCCAGTAGTGTCTAAGATTTTTGTGATCATGTATTACTGAGGAAATTTGAGAACTTTTTGGTGAGCTCTGACCTGCAGTTTGGGTTCAAAACTAAGGTAGGATGTTCAGGTGCCTTATATACGCTGAGGGGGGTAATAAGTTACCTCAATAGAAATTCATGCAGAGCTGTCATTTATGCTCTTGATATTTCGAAAGCTTTTGATAAAAGTCACTATGGGCTGTTTTTGAAGCTGATACAAAGGAAAAGCCCTTGGTATTTCATTGAAGTTTTACTCAACTGGCATTCCAAATGTAATGTTATGGTTAGATGGGGTAATGCCTTATCAGAATCTTTTACTGTAGTGGCTGGGGTACGACAAGGAGGGGTTCTTTCGCCTTTGCTATTTGCTGTTTATATTGATGATGTAATTTTAAAGTTGCAAAATTCTGGATATGGCTGCTATATCAATGATTTGTTTGTTGGAAGTTTATTGTATGCTGATGATATCTTATTGGTGTCACACTCTATATCCGGCATGCAGCACATGCTGGATATTTGCACCAATGACTTTGTGGATTTGGATTTGAAATTTAATGTGAAGAAATCTATGGTCACGAGGATTGGGACACGTTGTAATATCGCATGTGCTGCATTGGTCCTGGATGGTGTTGCCTTGCCATTTGTGGAGGAAATTAGGTATCTTGGAGTGACACTAAAAAAGGGCAGGCACTTCGGGTTATCTATTTTGGAAGTTAAATTAATTTTTTGTACGTTTAACTGTTTGTTGCTGCTGCGTCTGAACTGAAATGCATTAACCTGGTAAAGAGCTACTGTCTACCCATTGTATTGTATGGCATGGAAACTACATGTCCAAACAAAAGTAGGCTACTCTTAATGCTCTTGATAGATTGATTGAAGTAGTTGTATGTAAAAAGTTTAAAACATGCGAGGCAGATAATGTGGATTATATTAAAGCTTTGACGGGTTTGGAAAATATGCATGTTGTTGTTAAAAAGCGACAAGCATCATTCGTTAATAAATATGATAAGAAGCCACTGTACTTTGCTGAGTGCATTACTAGAACTTGTCTGAGGGCAGAAGTTGTACTGTGTAAAGTTTGTGCTTAGTTTATTCCTTCATTAGTTTATTATTAGTTTATTGTATTGAGTTTTGTTCAGTTGATTTGTGTTATCATTGGTTGTGTTCTAACATTTTTTGATGCTGTGCTTGGCACGAATAAAGATTATTATTAATATTCAGAAGGAAGCCATTTTCAGATTCATTTAGCGTGATATTTTGATCTCTGCTTAATTGCCGTGAATTTTATTCTTGAGCTGCAAAATAGTTAAATGAAGAAATTATATGCGAAGTACTTTCGAAATACCAATGTCTGATTATATATCACATTTAATTTCTATTATTTCTAGAATCTATATATACCATTCTGATTTGTAAATTTTCTTAGACTTTTGACCTTAAAGGCGCAAATTGATCATTGGCGAATTTTCTCGTAAGACGTACGATTAACCAACGGACAGTGTTTTTTAAAGTAGCCAAATGTCCTTAGCTGCTCCCAATGTATTGATTAGGCTAAATATTGTCTTATCGTGATCACCACTTTGCCCCCTGAGTTATGCGCTTTCTACGGCTTGATTACAGTTTTTATTTGCCAAACTACTATTTAATAATGATGACAATGGCGGGACTTGCTCAGTAGGATCTGTCCTGTGTGAGAACCACTCTGCTGCATGTGACCCTTCATTTAAATTATGGCTTTTTTCATGCTTTCTCGTTCTTTGTCAGAACGACGTTTAGTCATAAAAAAGACAGTATCCATTGTTGTAAGCAATGTTACTACATCTTTTGTTTAATTACAGGCTTTTACATTTACAGCAGGCCAATCACTTCTTCTTAAATATTTTCAATAAGCTTACAGGTACCAAGGGCGTATCCAGTTGTCTTCTTGAATGCCAAGTACTCCATCCAAAAGTACAGCTTTCGCGTTAGAGGGATGACTATAATTTCGGCATTTTCGCATTCACGATTCAATTTGCTTTAAAACTAAAATCAAGAAAATACCGCATCTATGAATCGTTAAACCCACTGAAACATTTCAGATTAACCACCCCACGACTAAACAATTCTGGCTACCCTCAGACTGTGTCGTCATGTTTATAGCAGGCTCCGCCGTGAAAATGACTGTCTTTTCTGAACAATCAGATTTTCTCTGAGAAAGTTTTAAAATTTTGTGAAGAATAATAGCGGATGTCAAAACGAAAGCTATTATTTGGTCACCGTCTCTTTGAGGCAATGCAATTTTAAACTACTCAGACCGCTTTTGGCAACCGACAGGAAAGAGTCCTCTAACCGCTTAGGCGGATGGGTCTTCTAGTTATCCACGCCTTGGACTCTCTATCGCCTCAAGTATAGGACACAGCCAACTGGCGGCTAATAGCGGAGACGACCACGCTGTAGCCTGTAGAAAGAGGACTCGCCATAGGTAAAGGTAAAGGTTTGCCCATACTCGATTTCGAGCTTCGGGCCCGGCGCTGATCTCTGGTGTCAGGCAAGCAGCGACGCAGGTGGCTAAAGCCATTAATCTAGAGTAGTTTGCCATTGCTTTCTCTAGACCCGCGTTTTACCTTCGCAGCCACAGCTGCTACTCAGTTATCACCGCCCTCTAGCGAATGAAGGCTGAGTCGTTCTTAGGGCTCCTGCGGGGATCGAACCCGCGACCTTCTGCTCCATCGTCCAACGCTGTTACCACTCTGCTAACTCGCCATAAATAATCGCCATAGATAATAACTAATATCCTCAAAGCAAATTTTGATGGCTTGTATAGTAACCTATGCTGCGAGACTGAATAGTTTTAAATTCTTAAGGAACTAGATCTGGTACTCTCACTCACTCACTCACTCACTCACTCACTCACTCACTCACTCACTCCCTCCCCTCTCTATCTCACTTGAGTCAAGTTTGAGTCCTAAGTCTGAGTGCTGTGTATTTTTGCATTAGCGATTATGACGGTGTTGTCCTACCCGTGTTTAAATCGACCATATTATTGTTCCTAATATTCTAATCTTCTATTCCACATTAAATTTCGGATTTTACTTATTTGATATATAAACTTCATGTATTACTGTATTAACTTCAATAGGGTAAATAAATAAATATTAATATTACTTGGCATTATAGATGCGGGAAGTTAGAAGAGTGGTAACAGCGCTGAACGATGGAGTAGAAAGGTCGCGGGTTCAATTCCCGCAGGAGCTCTAAGGTCTACGCAGCCTTACTCGCCAGAGGGCGGTGGTAAACTAAGGAGCAGTGTTGAGCTGCGAGGTAAAACGGGAGTCTGGGGAAAGTAATGGCAACCTACCCCAGATTAATGGCTTATGCCACCTACGTCGCTGATTACCAAGGTCGGAGATAAGCGCCGGAACCCAACGCTCGGGCTCGAGCACGGGACCTACATTTACCTTTTTTCGTTTTAAAATACAATCAATGTGTTTGCTAATATGGACGAAAGAATATGATTGGTTAATGCCAGCACCTGATAGTGGTAATCACCGTTGAATTTGCTTAATTTCTGTAATTAATGGTTGCATAATGTTATAAGGCAGTGGTTCCCAAACGGTGGTACGCGTACTCCCAGGGGTACAAAATGGACTTTCTAGGGGGTACGCGGCGGAAAGTGGAAAGTCAGTGGAATTCTTATGCACTGATGTTTGATAGTAAGAAATTTCACAATATTTGCAAAAGTTATAAAACAAATTGTGATTGGATTTGATTTTATCAAACTGCAGTGATAGATGTAGACCTTTTGGACTCCTCTAACCCGTCACCCCTCGCTATAAGTTTAAAGTTTAACCTGTCCTATCACCTTGTGGCATTGGACTCTTCCTTGGTCAGCGCGGCAAATTCAAAAATCGCCCTGTGTGGATCACATAGATGCAAGCTCATCCATCTCATTGATTCATTTTATTGTTTTCATAAGTACAAGTACTATATTTTTATCCTAATAAGCTTTAATAAAACCTAGTAGGTCTAGTATCTAGTTATTGATTATGGCTAATTCAGTCCGATTACATGTAGGTTTGAAGACATTATTAAATTTCATGATTCAGATACCATGTTATGCTTTTAAAAATCGAAAGTGTGCTTCCTTAAATTTACTTTGATAATTAGGGGTACAGGGATTTTCAAAAATGTCTGAAGAGGTACGCCGACCAAAAAGTTTGGGAACCACTGTTATAAGGTTTGTTATATAATGAACTGTATTTCTGATCTACGAATATTCATTCCCATCCAGCTAAGTCAACCCCCCTCAAAGACGTGGAGTCTGGATAAAACACCGGATGAAGACATTAACAATGACAAGTGCAGCCAGCTGAAGAATGAAAATTCTATCTAGCGGAAGTTCGGAGTGGGTAAGGCGTTTCTCGAAACCTCAGCGGAAAAGTGGATATTTTCATCTATTACGACCATATCGCTTCAACTATAATAATAATAATAATAATAATAATAATAATAATAATAATAATAATAATAATAAATAATAATAATAATAATTATGACGGCACGAAATCAATCAATTACGACAATCGATCCGATTGTTTAATTCGAATTTCATTTCGCGTTTATTAAGTATCGAGATACGTTTTCCGTTCAACATTCTCAGCCAGTGGCGTAGCGTGAGAGGCCGAATGGGGGCACTTTGGAGACAGTCCCCGGGCCCCAGGAGAGGGGCCCCGAAGAGTGATATTTTAATTTTTTGCCAGTCAACACTATAAGGGATGTGACGACCTTTTTTGCTCGTCAACACTGTAAACGATGTGTTTTTTTGCTCGCCATTGAGGACCTTTTTGCTCGTCAGCCATATCAAGGATGCCCCGGGCCCACTGCTCCCCTCCTCAAAAAGTCACGCTACGCCACTGTTCTCAGCTTCAATTAATCTAGTTAGCAAGTTTTCCACTAGATTTCACAGCCTAACCCTTTACACAGGGTATTCTAAATTTCCCGAAGCAAATGTCGTATTAAAGTAATTATTTGGTAATTTCGCGTAATGTCTCCATTCGATCAATTCGTCGTTTAAGATATTCGAAATTGAATACATCTCACTTCGTCACTGTTATCTCCGAATCCGATGACAAATAACTTGTCGTCACTAACAATTACATCAGCACAGATATTTTCCAACTTGAATCTATCTCTCACTTTCCAGGTTTGTGTGTCAAAATTGTATATAAAGCATCCATCTTTACCAAGTAAAATAACAGAATTTGTCCACAATTCACCACGAAGCCAACCACATGCTCTGGGTATTTGCTGTGTGAGCAAAGTGCAAGTTTTTAGCTTCGTGTCATACACTTGTACTGTGCTGATAGCTTTCCTACGTGCATCACATCCACCAAAGATATAGAGTGAAGTCTGAAATGTCACACAATTGCCAGACCTGGAGACAGCGTAGGCCAGTTTTCCAACCTTAGAACACCTGCCATCATATGTATTGTATGCTTCGACATTATCAAGTGGTTTCCAAAGAGAAAACGACCTTCCACCGCAGATATACAGAACATGATCAACAAACGATACTCTATGACATTGTCTGCCTTGAATCATAGAAGCACATTTACTCCATTTAGAAGATGTTACATCTAATCTCCAAATGTCTTCATTTTTGTTTCCCAATCCACACACGAAGAGTGAATTGCGATAGACAGCTGCTGCTCCAAACTCAAATATATCAGGTAATGGCTCAATGGCAGTAACTTCTTCCGGTCGATTCAAACTCATTATAAGAGCGACGTTGCGATTTGCAATGACAACGGCGCACCGATTAAATTCTTTAGTGGTTTCTACAAATGACAACAAGACTAGTGAATAAGACGATACTTCCAGAATTCCGATAGAATAACGCGCACAGATAGATGTGTTATCGTCATTGTTAATGTAAATGCAGAATAACACTGGTCAACAAATTTTATGCAAGTTTTTGTTTCCTCTACAAATTTTGGTGAAACTAATAGATTTTGACTTGCTGAACACAAATATGTAATTAGAATTTCTGTATCACGTACGGTTTTTAAGAAATCGACAATTTAGCATTTAGTATTGTAACGTCTTCTGCAACATAATCCTACAGAAGGATCTAGGCAATAATGACAAGACATGAGAAAATTAGAAATGTTTTGCTGTAGATTTTCGTTTGTAGTCACTGTCCTGTGCTTCACGTATCAGTGACCAACAGTAGTCTCCGAGCATAGACGGACTCCACTTTCCCTGCTGGTAGCGTTTCTCGATGCTGACAATGTCTTTGTGAAATCTTTCACCATGTTCATCACTGACGGCGCCTAGATTGTCCGGGAAGAAGTCCAAGTGAGAATGAAGGAAGTGTATCTTCAGTGACATGTTGCATTTTATTGCCTTGTAAGCTTGTAGCAGATTTCCAACTTGTTCAACATAGTTTGGCGCCTTGTAGTTGCCCAGAAAGTTAGCAACAACATCCCTGAAGGCTGTCCAGGCAACATGCTCGGCACCCTGCAGAAGGCCCTCAAAGTGACTATCCTTGAGCATCTCTCGAATCTGTGGGCCAACAAAAACGCCTTCTTTTATTTTAGCATCACTGGTGCGTGGAAACCTCTGTCGTAAGTATGTAAAGGCTTCACTTTCTTTGTTCATTGCTTTGACAAAGTTTTTCATTAACCCAAGTTTGATGTGCAAAGGTGGGAGATAAATGTTCTTCGGATCAACGAGAGGATCATGTTTAACGTTCTTCTGTCCTGGAACCAAGTCCCTGCGAGGTGGCCAGACCTTTCTCACATAATGTGAATCTCTAGCTCGGCTGTCCCACTCGCAAAGAAAGCAGCAGTACTTGGTGTAGCCTAGCTGCAGACCGAGTAGAATTGCAACAACTTTCAGATCTCCACATATATTCCAGTTGTATCTCGAGTATTCTATGTGTTTCAATAGCAGCTGCATGTTCTCATATGTTTTCTTCATGTAAGCAGCATGTCCAATGGGTACTGAAGGGTATGAATTGCCATTGTGCAGCAAAACAGCCTTTAAACTTAACAGCGAAGTCAACAAAAAGTCGCCATTCGGATGGATTGTGCTTACAGCCGAAAGCAGAAAGCAATCCATCAATGTCAATGCAAAAAGTAAGACTGTCGATTTTTTTGAAGAATCGAGTCAAGTCTTCATGCCGTTTACAAAATACTGAAATTTTTGTACCTGGAAAGAGCAGATTCCATCCTTGCAACCTAGATCCAAGCAATTCTGCTTGATTTTTTGACAAATCTAAGTCTCTGACCAGATCATTGAGCTCTGCCTGAGAAATCAAATGAGGATTGCTGGATGTCGATGGCTCAAACTCTGGGTCTTCCGTAGCTGAATCATCAACTATCCGCAGCATTTCATCTGTCTCTGCATTCTCGTCCTCGTCCTCCAGTGTCCAAAACTTGGAGGGGGTTGGAACAGGAAGACTCTCGTCGTGTGGAACTGGTCTCATTGCCGAGGCAAGGTTAGGATACTCAATAGACTTTCTATTCTTTGAAGAAAATCCTGTAACATTCGTCATGCAGAAATAGCAATCCGTTACATGATTATTCTGCTCCTCCATATCATTGGTATGGCGAATGGCATGGATGGACGCTTACCTGCAAGCCAAGCTCGCAGACTGGTAGCACAAGATGAACAACATATATGAGGTGCCCATACTTTGTCCTGGTCGCCAATTTTGCATCCAAAGTATAACTCATATCCTTTCTTTATGATTGCTGTCATACTCCGCCTCTGTGATTTCAACGTAAACTCTCCACAGATGTAGCAGAACGTGTCACTGCTATTGCGACATCGACGCGACATTTCAGAAACTTTAATTAAATTAGTTAATATTTTCAATTCACATCCTTTAACTAAACAAATATATCTCATCAAATAGAAAGACTGCAGCTGCTTCCTAGTGCTGCTTGGTATTTATATAGGACTGCGTAACCATAGCAACAATACATGCTAGGCATGTAGTCTTGAAGACAGGTTTGGGCGCGTCTGGGCATGTCTGGACATGCCTAATTATACTAATTTTCAAAATCCATGTAGTTAAGTGAGCCAGCAGTGCATATTACATCTGTTATGGCGGTCACATAAGATTCTTGCCTAACCTGAATACCCATAACTCAGATAACTCTCGAAAACCAAGATTTTAAAATTCTTATAATTTTAAATTTTAAAATCAGCTTTTTCTCAAAAAACTTACGTGATAGGAAAATTTCAAAATTATTCCTGTAATCAGCATGACAAAATCTACCTGGAACACCAGAAATTGCACAGGAAACAAAAACCTTGTTGACCAGTGTAATCAACCACGCGAAAACATGAATGCAAAGGATGCAAAAGGTACGCCCCGACTATAAATTCAGCAGTAGATTTCTTTGCAAACATATTTGAAATGACACCCAGGGATATTTTTACACCCCCCGCCCAACCCCTCCCCCAATCTGAGGTCTACACTTTCCCAAAATTTGGCAATGTGACAATGGTATGCATAGAAAAATGCAGACTAATTAGCCCTGAACATCCTCCAAATAGAAAAGTACGGATGACCTTTTTTTGCTTGTCAGACTATTCTGAGACTTGATAACATTTTTTTGCTTGTCAGCCTTTTTTGGTAGAGACTTCCAAATTCCGACACAACAGATTTTTTCGACACCCCCTCCCAATTCAAAATCCTACAATCCCAAAAATAGCCACACTCCCAGATTTTCCGACAACCCCAAATTCACAATCCTAGAAATAACCCTGATGACATCTAAGACACTTCTTTGTAAAGAAAGACTGGCCCCACTGGTGTTTTTGCATGTGAAAAATGTTTTCAAGAACAGAGAAAGATTTTATATTAAAAAATTGATATTAGAAAATTCTCCCATCAATCCAGCCTTGCACTTGCCTTCTCCAGGAGCGCAATCCACGGGGAATAGAATGAGGGGGCCGTCCCCAATAGTTAGAAAAAGGTCATAACTAGATTTTAAAATACAGTATTTATGGGTGGGATACTTTTATAAAATTTATATTCCCCCAATGCTTATTGCAGGATTACGCCAATGGCTTTCTGTCCCCATTTCATGTCACGAATTTATTCGTTAAGGTCAAATTAGAATCCCCAAAACACGTCCCCTCACCCCCAAGACATTCGGCAATAGGGCATGTCAGCGACTAGCCTTTTTGCACTTCTTAAGGTTTCTTTGACTGTTTCAAAAGATGTGCTGATGTCAGACTCAGAGATCTCTGTTTGTTAAAGCGATGCGCCACCTATAGACTGTTGCCTACTCAACAAAGCCAAGTATTATTAATGCATCATTACCATTACCATGCATTAATGCATCATTATATTTCGCCTAAACTACAGATTTTACTACACGTTTCTTAACTATACCTATTTCGCTTCAGTAAGTTGCTTCAATTTGTAAAAGAATTCTCGATTCTCAAAACTACACCGAGCCGTTTTTTTGTAATAAAGTATAATAAAATCAATACCTGATAACTTTCCAATGATGTTTCCTGCATTTTGTAGTGCATTGTGATCTGTTGTAATGAATTCAAAATCAAATTGTTTACTTGGTGCTCTCAAATATTTATCGTTTTCTTTCCTTAATTCGTTGGCTCTTGCGATCAAACTGTCCACATTGCCACAGACTTCACTCGGAGATCCTTTCGATTTCAATTCAGTGCAAAATGTCACAAAACTCTCCTGAACTGTCAGCTTTCTTTCAATTTCTTCAATTTCTGCGTCCATTTTCTTCTCCTGATGTCGTTTCAGCAACGTAAGTTCATTCAATAGCTCTTCTGTGTGTTGATCGATCAAAGCTTTTAGTTCCTCATTTTCTTTCTAATAGAACTCTCTTTTTCCGAAACTTTTGCCAAGAAATCTCTTCTTTTTTTTCCAATTCACATTTCCTCGACAACATCTTATCTTTACTGTCATTCATTTCTATGAAACTTTGCTCAATTCTTTGCCGAAATTCCGTATCAACTGTTGTCACATCTTTGCATTCATGAGCTTTGTGATTTTCTACACAGCATAAGACGCAAACAACTGTCTTGCAGTCGGAACAATAGTAGTCTAACACTTTACCTGAATGTCTCAGACATTTCCTGATTGGAAACGTATTTCTGATCTCATCTTCGTAAACATCAATGTCTAGTTCAACAATTTTATGGTCTTTTGTAGATTTGAGAGCTCTATGTATCTTTGAGCATCGGATACAGTAATATTCACGGCAATTCAAACATCTCATCGTGGCTTCCGTAACATCTTTGACGTCTTCGTCTGCACTGCACATTTCACAAGGTATAGATTTATTTTCTAAATTTAATGCCCTTGTTGCTTCTATAAGACTTTCGATGAAGAAATTTCTCTGAAGTCCTTTCATTCCATCTGCAGGGACTGGGAACTCGTTCCTGCATAATGGACATGCTAAGACATCTCCAGGTTTCTTCCCATTCTTCAGCTGGATGTCTTCGAAGCATTTTAGACAGGCGGTGTGGAAGCATGGCAACATTCTTGGATCTGTGTAGGTCGTCAAGCAGATGCAACATTCTGACAACGCACGAAGTCGTTTAATCGCTTCATTTTCAGTTGACGCCATTTCGACTGTTGCTTCTATCTGTTGTGAACTGAATCATAAATGCAGGCAGTGCCTTTTATTTAGATATTCAAAATTTTATGCAAATCTTGGCCTTAGACTACTGTATCTTTGATGAAATTATGCAAATATCGCCCATTTAAAATGTGGATGAAACATTTCGTTCGCTGCCACTCAAGTCAGAAATGCCTTTGTAACAGAATTGAAGTAAACATTACTGTACCTTTATATTGTCTGTGTTTTGATCTGTCGTGCAGTTTTCAACTACGATATACTTGTATCTTACATTTACTAAATTCCGTATACTCTTCAACACTTTCTCTTTTAACCTAAATTTATTTACGCGCGTAATGGAATTTTTTGATTGTTGAAGAAAATTGTCCTCTATTTATAGCCTATCTATCTATCGACTTCAAAGTTCGAGCAGTGTTTTGGCGGGATTTCCCAGATTATTATAGTAGGCATACTTTCTAAAAATAATTGCATAGACAGGTTGCGATGTCAATTTATCTAGACGGTCAACAACTCAATGTATCACTTTGTCAGTATTTCAACTTTGAAGTAATTCTCGTGACTTCGGCTTTGACTAAAATTGGGCAAATTAACCTAATTATAATAATAATCATCTTTATTCGTGACAAGCACAGCATAAAAAGTAGTACACAACCAGTAGTACACAACCAAGGAAAACACAAATCAACTGAACAAAACTAAATAATAATAATAAAATAATGATAATAAAATAAACCTAATAATAAACAAATAAACTAAGAACAAACTTTACACAGTACAGCCTCTGCCCTCAGACAAATTCTAGTAATGCACTGAGCAAAGTACAGTGGCTTCTTCTCATATCTATTAACAAAGGATGCTTGTCGCTTTTCTACAATAGCATGCATACTATCCAAACCCGTCAGGACTCTGATATACTCGACATTATCTGCCTCACATGTTTTAAAAATTTTGCACACAACTACTCGAATCAGTCTGTCAAGAGCATTAAGAATACTTTTGTTTGGAAATGTGGCTTCCATACCATACAATACAATAGGTAGACAATAGCTCTTTACCAGGTTAACGCATATTAATTCTGAAGCGGCAGCTCTGCTGCGACCATACAAGCAATTAAACGTGCGGAAAAATTTTAATTTAGCTTCCGAAATAGATAACCCGAAGTGCCTGCCCTTTTTCAGTGTCACCCCGAGATACCTAATTTCCTCCACAAATGGCAAGGCAACACCATCCAGGACCAATACAGCACATGCGATATTGCAACGTGTCCCAACCCTCATCACCATAGATTTCTTCACATTAAATTTCAAATCCAAATCCACAAAGTCATTGGTGCAAATATCCAGCATGTGCTGCATGCCGGATATAGAGTGTGACACCAATAAGATATCATCAGCATACAATAAACATCCAACAAACAAATCATTGATATAGCAGCCATATCCAGAATTTTGCAACTTTAAAATTACATCATCAATATAAACAGCAAATAGCAAAGGCGAAAGAACCCCTCCTTGTCGTACCCCAGCCACTACAGTAAAAGATTCTGATAAGGCATTACCCCATCTAACCATAACATTGCATTTGGAATACCAGTTGAGTAAAACTTCAATGAAATACCAAGGGGTTTTCCTTTGTATCAGCTTCAAAAACAGCCCATAGTGACTAATTTTGTCAAAAGCTTTGAAATGTCAAGAGCAGAAATGACAGCTGTGCATGAATTTCTATTGAGATAACTTATTACCCCCTCAATGTGTATAAGGCATCTGAGCATCCTACCCCAGTTTTGAACCCAAACTGCAGGTCAGAGCTCCCAAAAACCCCCAAATTTCCCAGTAATACATGCTCAAAAATCTTAGACACTACTGGACTCAAGGTTATACCCTATAATTGTCACACCTTGTAGGGTCTGCTGTGCAATTTTTTAGCAGAGGGATCATGATACCATTACCAAAACCTTCTGGCACATATCCTGCTTTCAACATTAGATTAAACAAATGAGTTATACAAGATAATACAATTGGGTGTGCATACAGTAAATGTTCTATAGTTATCCTGTCAAACCCGGCTGCTTTGCCCAGCTTAATTTTACTAACTGCTATGCCCACTTCTTCAATTGAGATAATCGTTGTTTACAGTAATTTTATGAAAGTTAGTTTATCTTTCAAAATCACGCGTTGACGCAAGCATTGTGTTATTCTTCGCAGACAACTAACGTTATTGTTGGCCTGTAAAGACTTCGAACACGAGTCAATATTAGGCCAAAAAATTAAAGAAGTCCGCCATCAAAATGGAGCATCATATGGAAATACAGAACAATTCAAATAACAGAACCATTCAAACCAAAGCATTTTTAGGCATTTAGGAATTAGATATTGTCAATTGTACAGGGTGTCTCTGAAAAAACAGTAGAAAAACAACGATTTCTTAAAAATTCCTAAATATATTTCTATCAAAATTGCTACACGTGTACAGCACATATTTCTCCCCCTTCTACTTATTTTCATCTCATTTGCATGTAATTTGGCCATATTGTGAAATATCAAAGTAAAACTTGGGGTTTTTTCTACTCAGTCGCAGCATGACAGGCCTAAATATCTAGCCTCACATAAATTTGGCTTCATGTAAATCTGATCACTTTTCAAGTTGTCATTATTGCCTATTATACCGTATTAAATTTAGTTTTAATATGTCAGTTTACTTTTGTGAGGCAAATAGGCAATGCATTTTAACATAGACATATTCATATTTTCCCGTTCATTTAATACCTATACACGCATTTCATCATCGGAAATAAAATATGTGGGCTGGGCCTGTAATAGGCTACGTATGATCACATCTTGATGTTGAAATTTTAGCACAAAACTATCGACCAATTTTGGCGTCGTTTTAATTTGATCTAATTTTAGTGTCAGATTTAGTTTAGGCCTACGTTTCAGCTTCATTTTCAGCTTCGGTTTTGGTTTCACTTTACCTTGAGTAATAATGTGATTTTAAGTGGTTTATGAGGCTAAGTAAGCCTGTGTGAAAACCACTGATGTAACCATCTGCATTCATTAACCTAGTTTATTGAGATAGCCTTTGAATATTGAGTAATATTGAGTATTTGTGCAGTATGACGCAGAAGTCTCCAGAGGACCTGTCTTGGGCGCAGAGGCGTAGAGAGGGTATCCGACGCCCGGGCGAAAAGATAATGATGGTGCCCCTTCAACCTCCAAAAATCCCGAGGAGCCAAAAAGGGCATCACTTATTTATTTCACTGCGTCGAGTGATTAATTGATTTTATAACGATTATACGCACAAATTGAAATAGCCTACTGTAAATTATTTCGTGACTTTGCTATGCCCGTTGTATACTTTCCATATAGGCCTACCAATGGACATATTCAGCGAGTGATGATTGAGCGATGCTACATGGTTTTCTGTTGTTTATATTTCAGTGCCGTTGAAATGCATTCTTGATATGTGCGCCTAATTTGGGCATGGTAGGGCCTAAGTGATATCTAATTTGAGCATGCCCAAATTAGGCTCTTATATTTGCCCAAATTAGGAGTACATCAAGTGTAATGACCCAATACTTTTAAAATTGTGTTTTTTATATTTGTCTGCAATTATGAATGGTAGGTTGAAAGCAACGGTATAGGCCTTGTGAAAGTTTTCGCAAACGGACCGTGGGAAAATATGCATCTTCAGAAAGCAGTCAAAGCTGTTTTCAATCAATCAATCAATAAACTTCTATGGCGCACTATCATAATGCCCAGGGCATCAGCCGATGGCGCACAATGACAGTGTTTAAAAGAAGAAAGCGCATCCCGAGATCTACGCTGCAGCGTTGCCTTAATGAGTGTAAAATTGATGATGTTTTGGCTAAAGACAATATGGGACGACCAACTACCTGTACCTTCATCAGTGAACAGGGGAAAAAACTGTAATCCGTAATACAGCAATGTGACAAAATTCTTTGCAGTACTTAAACCGAAAAATATTGTCAAATTACCAGAAGCTGAGAATTTGAAGCTTTGTGAAAAATTGAAAAAAAACAGTATCCGGAGATTATATCTTCTGAATTTCACGTGCAGCTTATGCATGCAATTTCAATTGTGAGGAATGATTTGAGAGAAAACTTGACAATTAAAACATTTGCGGAATTACTTCTTAAAAAGTGCAGCTGTTTAGAAACAGAATTTTCGGAAATCTATACTGCTTTCATGTTGTTTTTTACGCTTCCGATTACATGTCAGTAGCTACTGTTGAGAGTACATTAGCAAATTGAAAATTATCAAAGACTACAAGAGAAATTCTATTGGCCAAACTAGGTTACGTAATCTCGCTATTCTAAGTATAGAACATGCAGAGGCAGATAAAATGGATTTAAAAGAACTTATTACTGATTTGCAAACACGAAAGCGAGGAAAAACAATTCTAAATAAATCATTTTGCTGTGTGCATAAGGCATTGTGCAACAGTGCAAATTGCATTGTTAAATAAGAAGTAAGATAATTGTCATTGTTCTATTATTTTGTTATTGAATTAAATAACATGTCACAATTACTATGATTATTGTTATTAATTACTATCTAGATACGTTTTTCGTTCTACACTCTCAGTTTAGATTAATCTCGTTAACTAGTTTTCCATTTGTTTCTGCAGCCTATTCTTTTGCACAGGGCAGAGACGTAGCGAGGGTATCCGGCGCCCGGGGGCAACGTGTACCGTTGGCGCCCCAAACACAAAAAGGTCGCCACATAGTTCTCGGCGCCCCTCAACTCTCTACGGCGACCCTCTCCTTATGCTCTGACGAGCAAAAAGTGCCGCACTTGTTTCTTCCTATTTATTATGTAGTTAACTGTTTAACTTACCCCAAAAACCCGATTTTGGTGCCCCCTCACCTCGGCGCCAGAGGGCTTATGCCCCCACTAGCCCCACCATCGCTACGCCTCTGACACAGGGTATTGTAATTTTCCCAAGACTAATACATGTTCAGAGTTAGTGATTGGCAAATTCGCGTAATGTCTCCATTCAGTCAATTTGTCGTTCAAGATATTCGCAACTGGAATCCATCTGACGTCTTCCTTCTTAGCTCCGCATCCGATGACAAATAATTTTCCGTCATTAGCAAGCACACCTGAATAGGTAGTTTCCAACTTGAATTTATCTCTCACGCTCCATTTTTGTGTGACAAAATTGTATATAAACCATCCATCCTTACCAACTAAAATAACAGAATTTCCCACAATTCACCACGGAGCATATTGCATGCTCTGGGCATTTGTTTTGTGAGCAAAGTGCAAGTATTTAACTTTGTGTCATACACTTGTACAGTGCTGACTTTTTTTAAATGGGCGTCATATCCACCAAAGATATAGAGTGAAGTATGAAATGGCACGCAATGACCAGACCAAAAAACAGCGTATACCAGCTTTCCAACCTTAGAACACTTATCACCATTTGTATCGTATGCTTCGACATCATCGAATACTCTCCGAGGAGAATTCGACCTTCCACCGCATATATACAAAACACGATCAACAAAACGCTACGCTGTGATCACCTTTGCCTTGGATCAAAGAAGCGCATTTTCTCCATTTATAAGATGTTGAATCTAATTTCCAAATGTCTTCATGTTTATCTCGCAATCCACACACGAAGATTGAATTGCGATAGACAGCTGCTGCTGCTGCTTCAATATGAAATGTATAAGGCGATGGCTCAATGGCAATAACATCCTCTGGTCGATTTAAACTCAATGTTGTAGCGACGTTGTAATTTGCAATGAGAACGGCACACTGTTTGAATTCCTTCGTTAATTCTACAACCAAAGAGAAGAGGCAATGCGATACTTTCGAATGAATAACGCGCAGAGAACGCTTAAGGTAATCACCACCTGTCAGTCATAACAGCTGACTATGGATGACCTGGAAAAGGACTGTGCCACACCCATAGGCTACGTTGACGCTCTCTTGCAAATAAACGAATGATTACAATTCTATAGGAATGCAAAAATCAATTATCACTGTTATCGTAAATGCAGAGGATTCAACCACACGAAAGAAATGAATGCTAATGATGCAAAAGATACGTCATACGTCCCGTATATAAATTCACCATTTTGAGTTGCTCGACGCCATAGCTAGCTCATATGGTGTCTTCGCATGTGATACGTGCTCGAAAAAACAGAAAAATATTATTTGACCTTTTGAGCTCTAAAAATTCTGCCATTTGAATTATGTAAAGAGAACTTTTCTAGAATCGATTTCCGAAATTATTGTGAACCTTCAAAGTTGTTCAACAGAGATTGTGAATTTCGACTTTCGAGCAATAATTGTATTTTTCAAAACAATATATTAATTTAAACGATGACATGACAGCTATTGCAGCGAAATGGGCAGCGACTCTGCTCTAGTCACCTTGATTCACTTCTTTCATGTCACGATGACTCAGTTTCTGCCTTTCAATGTGAGTTGACTGACAAAGCAGCACGACATATGCCCGTAGGCTATATGCGTGCTGAGCTAGCGCATATTGGTACATCGCCTTATGAATTGATGTACTACTTCCTACCGCGAAGTACTGTGGCGAATTCAGAAATAGCGATATATATATATAATTATCAATCAATGATAAAAGAGCTTAAGGCTCAATAGACGTAATACATCTTATTATATAATTCTCGATGTCCGGTCTGTCCGACGGATACACGGCAGATTTTGCAAGACGCTGTTGCCATAACAACGAAATTGTTTAATCAAAACTGAATGAACAACGCAGCGTTTAACGAAGCGTCTTAATTGCAGCTCAAATCCCCGTTCCCTCTTCCCTCTCCCTATCCCCGCCCTGGCCCCAACCCATTCCCGCCCGCCCTATCTCACAGCCCCAAGCACACGTTCCCCATCCCTCTCCTCATCCCTATCCTAAGCCCCTTCCATCTCCCCATCCCTCTCCCAATCGCCCCGGCCCCAACACATCCCCGCCCAGGCCCCAACCCATACCCGCCTCGCCCTACCCCACAGGCCCCAAACCCCCGTTCCCTTCCCTCTCCCCATCCCTCTTGCAACCCCCTTCTTTCTCCCCATCCCTCTCCCAATCGCCCCAGGCTACAACCCATACCCGCCCTACCAAACAGACCTCAAACCCACGTTTCCTTCCTCTCCCCATCCCCTCTCAACTCCCATTCCTCTCCCCATTCCTTTTCTAATCGCCCTGGCCCCAACCCATCACTGCCCGCCCTACCCCACTGGTTCCAAACCCGTTCCCAAACCTACACAACACTGCTCCGAAAACCCGTACAACCCACTTTTATTATTATTATTATTCAGGACGATTTATTCGACGCCGTACGCATAGCTAAGGCTAAAGTCAAAGGCGTCTAACAACCAAAAGAAACTTTAAACAGGTGTGTCTTCATGTTCTTCAAAAACGCTCCTGGCGAAGTCTCCATGGTGACCACCCTTGGCAGGGTGTTCCACAGGATTGGGTTGCCTCTCCGAAAGGATCTGTCCCCGAGGGCAGGAGTCCTGGCCGGAGGGGACAAGCAGCGGATTGCGATTCCTCGACCGAAGCTGGGAACGGTATTGTACTGACGGAGCAGGTTGAATCAAGTCACGAAGATAGGTAGGACAGTGCGGATCATAAAGTGCCCGAAACGTGAGCCAGCACCGTTTCAACACAATGCGCTCCGGAATCTTCAGCCAATGGAGTTGATCTTTCAGTGGCTGTGAAACATGGGCATTCCATTTCAGACCGAATATTAGCCGCACGGCTTTGTTAATCACAGATTGGAGGAGTTCAGTCTCGTCGTAGGCAGACCCAATAAAACACTATTGCAATAGTCAATGCGCGACAGGACCAGTGCACGGACCAAACTGATGGTATCAGGTATAGGGAGATATCGGCGGATGGTTTTTAGTCTTCTCAGATGGAAGAATCCCAGCTTGGAGACATTGGCGATATGCCCCGAGAACGAGAGAGTCTCATCAATCAGTACCCCAGAAGCCGCAACTCGGTTTTGGGGACTATTTCCATGCCGTCAGCCCAGACCGACTCACGTCGAATCAGGTGTTGGCCCTGGCGGGCTACTAAACCAAAGCAGTTCCGTTTTGGTCGGGTTTAGCGCTAGCCGGTTTTCATCGGCCCACCGCCGAACCAAGGAGATACAGGTGGAGATGCGAAATATGGCCCCATCTATTTCAGATGGGAGACATGAAGTAAGCGCCTGCACATCGTCGGCATAGGCAAAAGGGGTAACCCCACACCCTTCAATGACACGACACACATGACACTTTCCTCCTCCCAAACCTCCTTCCCTCTCCCAATGCCCTGCCCCCGTTATTATATATATATATATAAATTATATATATATATATATATATATATATATATATATACTCCTCCACTGTTGTTCCTAGAAGTACTTCTGCTCGCAACCTTGGTGTGATATTTGACTCTTCTCTCTCTTTTACTAGTCACATAAATTCAGTGTGCAAAATTTCTCATTATCATATTCGGGACATCTATCGCATCAGACATCTCCTCCTAAGCCTGTTCTTATTCAGTTAGCCAATGCATTGGCATCTAATCGCCTAGATTATTGCAATTCCTTGCTTTTTGGCATCACAAATTCAAATATGCAGAGACTCCAGAGAGTACAAAATTCCTTAGTTAGAGTCATATCCAAAACTCCAAGATTCGAACATATAACTCCAACAAGACAGTCCTACATTGGCTTCCTATTAAATACTGAATTAATTATAAAATTTGTCTTTTGGTATTTAAAACCATATTATATAATTATTATTATATATTATTATTATATACTATTACAGTACCTTAAGATGCGACTAATCCCTCGACCTACTGCTCAATCCACTATAGGTATTCGGCAGGACTTTCATTTGTTGTTCCTTATTCTCGCACCGTCATTGGCACTAGATGTTTCTCAGTGTGGCCCTAAGCTTTGGAATGCATTACCAATAGCCTATCACTTCGTAAAACTAAAAATTTATCATCTTTAGATCTGGTCTTAAAACTTACCTGTTTGACATGGCTTATCTCCCTTAGATTGCTCCCTCGCTGTTTCTGACTGATCTTCCGGATTGACCTGGCTCTAATTCTATTTGGATTTGGTGCGCCATCGGCTGATGCCCTGGGCATTATGATAGTGGCGTCATAGAAGTTTATTGATTGATTCCTAACCTCAATATACCTATTTTTAAATTTAACCCTTCAAGTAGGA